>CABEEJ010007709.1:0-28634 GCA_901482245.1 Timema douglasi | reverse complement strand
TTTAGAAACTCACTGTAAAACATTGTGTATTTTCTTTTATTATATTATTATGCCCGTGCGAAGCCGGGTTGGGCTGCTAGTGGTTTAATATAAGTAGAGGGTAGTTTAGGAGAAATGAACACATACTAGAGTGGAGAGAGAGTCATAAACCAATTGTTCAATCACTTGAAAATTATTCTTCAATGCTCTTGCCAGGATTCTAATACAGACCCCTTTGCCAACTATATTTAGGTACAATGCGAATATATCTTAAATGTGAATATTAGAGTCGTTGTGCTGTCTTGTGTAGTTTTCTTTAGCACCGTGCTTTCTAACCGTTCAGTTTACATAATTGTATGTTAATTACGCTAATGTGTTAGGGATGATGAAGTTTGGATTTCTAGAACGTGTACTCATATTTTTGTTGAAGGAGGGTGTAAAATTATTTTAGAAAATCACCAAACTGGGAATCAATCCCTGATCTCCACGTCATCAGCAGTCTAGTATATTATGAGACTGACGCCTTAGATCATGCAGCTACCAAAGTGAGTTACAATTTCATTGTTCTTTAGTATGAGTCTTATGATATTCTTCCTAGCAGTATCATTTACATTTTGACCGTGTGACACTGGCTTTAAGTTATGACGTTAAAACCTTCTGCGTGTACCTTTATCTCGCTAGAGATATGAAGGTATAAAAGTCTCCTGGAATAACATTACTACCATGTACATTGACGTAATAATAGCGCCACTATAGACCTAACTAGGATACACAGATGACAAAAGTTTTCTCTCTCTCGTTTGTTTAAGTGAGGAAGGGGTTGAGAGGGGGAAAAAAGTTTGTCATTTAAAATAAAATATGTTTTGTTTGTTAAGAAAGTGTAATAAGATTTTATGTGACGTTTAGAGACGCCGGAAGGGGGACCTACATGCTAGAGACAACTTTATTCTGAAAGATTTAAAAGCTGGGAGGGGTAGTGAGGAGATGGGATGATGTAACCCCTCCCCCCCTTCGTTCCTTTCATTCTTTACTTCATGCCTCTTACTTGCGTTAACTTTCTAAATTATGAAACAAAAGTTTAACAAGTCTTAGTGTGTGCGTTTCTATTATCTTTTATCTAAACAACTTTCAGTTATCAAAACTTTGGGAAGCAGTTTGCTTTTAAATATGTTTACACAGTCACAGAAGTATATATATATATATACTTTACAAAACTGTTTATTTATTTTATACAACTGCAATTAATATTCTAGCTTTGTTAGAATATGAAATCATTCCTTAAATTATTTAGAAACGTGCAATATGGAGAAATTTATAATATGTTTTTAATTTTGTTGTTTTAACAAACCTCATTTTTGTCAGCGTACTCAATTAAAAGTTAACTTAATTTGTTTCTAAATAGGTTTCTTCTAATTTTTTCTGAGTGTTTTACAACACATCTAAAAAGCAAAGTAATGTATTCAATAAATATAAACACTTATTTTTGTTGTTATTATTATTAGCACCGCGTCTTACTATCCGTTCGGGCTATACGCACGTACGCTAATATGTAATGGTAGGGTGATTGTGAGATGAAATGGAGGACCTACAGCTTAACGTGGAATCCGAACCATGGTGGAGGCCTGGTATTCCAGACATTCACAAGTTGTGATTAATATACGTCTTGTCAGAAGTGAAGAAAGGGTTTGGCAATCAGATAAATCTGTGCCAGGACCGAGGATTGAACTCCAGACCCTCAGGCCAGAAGTATGACACCTTACCCCTAGACCGCCAGTTCACCCTAATTAGTATTAATCTGAGACGTTAAACAACAAATCAGAATTAGATCTCACCCGTTTTGGTAGCCGCATGGCCTAAAACGTCATACTCAGTGTGGACTAGACTTGATATCAGGGAGATAGAGGTTCAAATCTTCTTTTGTGATGAGTTTTTTTTTCTAAAATGGTTTTACACTCTCCATTCACGCAAATGTGGATACAACTTCATCTAAATCTAGCCTTTCTAATCCCTAAGATAACTAGCGTAATTAGTAAACAAGGGTATAACTCGAACGGTTAGTAAGACGAGGCTCTAAATAAAATGGATCCATCCAACTTTTCAAAATCCACTTGAATGTAAACATGTTTGTTTACATTATTCTCGTAGACAGAATACTTCTTGCAATGTGAATTCATGGAAATTCGAAATACTAGGCCTATTTATTAGAAATATAAAATAAAAACTAAATCGGCCTTTTATTTAAACATTCATACCTACTTATTACTAGATGTTGGGGCACCTTAAAACAGGCTGGGATTGGTTGAATTTGATCACGTGACCACGCCCCCTCATTCTCTGATTGGTTGTTGGTACCCCCATCCCCTCCTTCTGACACCCTTTACAGTGTTCTAAACTTGTTTATTCTTGTCCCATTTGATTTTTATTTGTGCTCATCGGTTATTTATTCAGTGGTTTTTTATGTATGGGTAGAATTGGGACAAGGCGTTGTATTTATTGGCTTGAGTCCATGGAACAGGATGCTCCTCCTATGGCATCGCTAGTGAGCGCTGGGAGAATCTTCTCTGGTAGGCCGCTTAGCGAAGAGTGTGAGAAATGGTTCCTAGCCGTATGACCCCTTTCACTTCCCCTCACTACCCCTCCTTAGAAGTATGTGTTGAAACCCCTCCCTCACCCCCTATGAAGTATTGTAAGCTCTGTCCCTTTGTCTGTCTGTGAACTTAGAGGTTTACGGCCACTTTGTTTGAAAATGTTCCAAAAGGCGTCTCTCACGACGCTCCCCATCTTTGATGGAAGCGTCCTCACCCAGGCCATCTTGCTAAACACGTCGATGACGGTGAGCAATTTCACTGCACCGTTGTTGTATTTTCCGAGACTTCGTATATCGATGAGATCGGCTTGCCAGAGATCGTCAACGTTTGAAACCACGCACTTGTTGCGTGGAAACTTTTTTTATCACCGGTTTGTGTAGGGTATAAGCGTCCTGCGCACGAAGCCATTCTCGTACTTTGTAAGGGTCTTTCTTGGACGCCTTTATGAAAGACGCCACCCCTGCAAACCCTGCAGGATGAAAAGGGTTGTAGTAGATGTCGGCTAAACGGGCCATTAAGCTTGGAACGGCAGCCTCCTGTCTTCGTCCGCCCTTTTCAGTTTCTTCTTCTTAGGGTGTTGCAACGGTGTAAGTAGTTGGGGTATAGGCGTTGGATCTCTAATGTGTGCCAAATGTTTCGAATTTACAATAAATTCTTTCCGAACGTTTATTTTTTGAAATGCCGTGAGAAACTCTCGTCACCCAGATGGCTCGCTGTGTCTTCTTGCTCTGGCCAGATCATTGACTAAATCCACAACATTGGATCCACGGAGTGGCGTATCATGAATACTCACATCCGCGTTTTCGTCCCAAGCGATACCACCTCGGGAAATAGTATGTTACAGTAAAAGTTCATCTTTTGTACGTTCCTGTACGAGTATAGTATTGAGTACAGCATAGATGGGAAGTACAGACACTTAAGGAGTTGTGGTGGTATTTTCAGGTGGTGGAGTGTGTTGTCTATAGTGCAGATAGCGCTGTAGCACTTGTTGGTATAAAGTCAATTTAGACTTGTCAAGTTTTGAAGCGAGGTTTTTTTCCATTTCCTTGTCCAGGTCGGATACCTCTTGAATTGTGGCCGATGCCACTTGTGGGTTTTGCTCGTAACGGTGTCGTGTTTCCGGGGATACCAATATAATCTTTTACGTGTGTTCCATTATCTACTTGTTGAATAAGGAACCGAGTACACCGCTGATTAATGGGGCTAAAAGTAAGGGCAGGAAAGTTCCTCTTTTCTGAACGAGTAGTTGTCTCTTCTTCTTCCAGCACTTTTTTCGTTTTACCATCTCACGCAACACCTGCTTTGAGCACGTAACTTTCTGTCTTCTGCGCATTTTTCAACGGTACCCCCCTTTTAAAGTGTTTTAGGCACACTCGCAAATAGGGACAATCAGTTTCTTGTTGGCCGTTTTCAGCAAGGTGACATGTTGCTGCGGGTTCATGCGATGCATCGCATGTAGCAGAGGGTTCTGCTTCAGCACTTTGGGACTCATAGTTATTAAATGATCTGTAATCGGGAGTTGTCGGTGTTATTATAGTTTTTGCGAGGTAGGTACACGCAGAACCCAACATTTGTGCGGGTTTTATATCTGAACCATTCGGGTGTTCCTTGCTTGAAATCTAACAATATATACTCGTAGATAGTACTTGTAGCATAAGCGTAAGCCTCTTGTAAAACATAGGTATTTTCAGGACAGACTTAACGTGAAGAGTGTTGAATCTGAGCTTTATCCCTAGGGTTTTTAAAAAAGCACGATATGATGTGCGTTTAAGGAAATGTTTCTTTGGCCTTTGCTTTGGTGGAATATATTTAGTGTAATGTACATGACGCTAATATCTTGATAATGGCATTATTGGTGAAAATATCGACGACCATTTCGTTGGCTTCACGCATCAGGTCGTTCAGGATAATCAGCTGGGGAAAGTAATTATAGATTTCATCCATTTCCGGCAAACCCTCACAGAATATGACGTGGGGACTTGACCCGTATTGTTCAAATCCCGGTTGCCATAAGACATAATACCAGGGGATTTTTATCAAATATAACGTCACTCATTGTGTCCAAGTGACGGATAAAATCGGAGACAAAATGTGACTTTCCACAAATGGAAGGGCCGCTGATGATGGCCGAAAATGGATTTTCAAATTTTCCATAATGTTTGAGACTGAGGTGATTTTAAGCTAAATGAACTGGTATTAATAGGATAGAAGGGAGGGGTTGTAGACGTTAAAACAAAAACATAACAGTTTTTATAATATTTATTCACACAAAAATAGCTCACACCATGAAAATCATACATTGAATATTTATTTACAAATATACCTCACACCGGAAAAGTATACTTGGAATATTTATTTACACAAATCAAAGTTTTATAATATAGCTCACGCCATGAATAATACTTAATACTTGGAATATTTATTTATTTACAAAGAAATAAAAGTTTTAAGAATATGGCTCACGCCATTAAAAGTATACTTGAAATATTTATTTACACAAATAATTCTTTTTTAATATAGCTTGCATCACAAAAAGTATACTTGGAATATTTATTTACACAAATAAAAGTCTTACAAATAAATCTAACACTATGAAAAGTATTCTTGGAATATTTATTTACACAAATCAAAATTTTAGAAATTTGGCTCATTCCATGAAAAGAATACTTGGAATATTTATTCACATACAAATAAAAGTTTTAGAAATTTAGCTCATGCCATGAAAAGTATACTTGGAATATTTATTTAAAAAATTATTGTTATAGAATATATCTTACACCTTGAAGTCAATTATAAGTGTTTAGGTGTAGAGGAAACAATAATCAATTTCTTGAGCTCGTAGCGGGAATAGTGGCCTCGGTATTAATTTACAAAGTCCAATTTAAAAGTATATTTGAATGCATGTACACAACCAGATGGTTTTAATTTAAAATATGTACAAGGAAAAAAAATTGAGTAGAATTAAAATATATACCAACATCTAATTCTTTTGACCAGAAATAATCAGGTATGTGGAAGATTGTACTGGCGGATAAAAAAATATAAAAAGTAGCCTGGATACTTAAAATAAATCAATAAACATATAAGCGTGTTTTCATAAAGAAATAAATTTGAAAAAAAATCTCAAAATTTTATTAAAATGGTATGTCAGTGGAACTGTATAATGTGAAAAAAAAAGGTGATTATTCATCCCGTCTAAATGATCATCTTTTAGTCGTGGCGAGCGCGTTTACAAGGATTCTGATACCCAAACGGTAACGTATTATAATCATCGGTTATCCATCGTTTGGTGTACACGGGCCGGTTGACTTTAGTCTGCTAAACACTATATACAGTCGCAAGACATTTTCTTACAATTTTGTGGGGTATCTGTATGTATCTTTCCATGGCCTGTTCGGTGACCATCGCTTTAAAAACGTCAAAATTAACGTCGTTCTGGTTGCCGTAGCTTATGATGATCCCGAGAACCTTGCAAACAGTTTTTGTTTTAGCAGGATCGCCACCAACACAAACTAGTTACGCGTAATTTTTGGGACCACCAGATACAAAGGTGCTAATGTAGCTTTCCGGACCGTAATCTTGAAGCTCGTCTGTTTGGCCACCTAAAATGTCTCCGGTCGGTGCACTCCAATCGCCAGGTCGTTCCGTGAATAGAACGCTATCTTTATCAGGATAAAAAAAACGCGATCCCCTAATTTTTCAAGGATGCTCTTTAAAATGTTACCATAAAATCTATAATACTTTTTAATTTCAATATACTTTCTGTATTAATATAATATGTTAGAATTAATATGGTAGAACTGCTTTGGCCGTTTACACATTAAAACCCTGTGTAACTGATGATACATAACTAGTTTTATTATTCTGTCTCTCTCTCTCATTTGGGCAAAGATATCCAGATGGTGTTGGAGGTTTCAATCCCCCCTCGTGTTAAGTTGTCAATTATTCGAAAATATGGGTACACATAACGCCCTGTGATATAAAGAAGTAGGGGTTTAAATCCCTTATAGGGCAGCAAACGCTTATTACTTCACATTTCAATCCCTGGCAAATGCTGTTAAACATTTCGCCTGTACAAAATCAGCTCTTATCTCACGTTTGTCTGAAGAGCTTAGCTCGAATCCCTGTCGTGCGTGTGTACTGAGACCAATCCTTGGGTAGCAATCTACCGTAACAATGCATGTCATAATAATTTTTGTATACTTGCATCGATGGTTGCATTGTCTAAGTCGTCACTAGATGGCCGGTGACAGAGTGATTGACGTTTGAAGCAAATGTGGCTACAAATTCTACCTGGTCTAGAAAAATCTGGTTGACTGGCAAAATGGTGGGGGGTTGCAGGAAATACGGCCGTTCTAACATACATTGGCTTTTCTAACGATCCGAATTCCGGTGTGCCCGCCACCTAAATATCAGGTTTATCTAATTCTGGCGTGGAGGAAATTGAAACCTTGGTCCCAGAGTGGTCATTAGGAAAGACCATCTGAACCTCCGAGGCACCAAGTGGCCTTGGAGCTGTGGGGATGGGGGGTGAAAGCATGTCTGAACCAGTTACCTTCAAAAGGCCACGACCATTGCAGAAAGTGGCCTTGGGGGTTCATGACTCTTCAACAGGGTCGTTGCCATCCTCTTTCAAAATTTATAGCTAGTTACTGTTTTTGCAACATCTGATGACCTCACAGAGAAAGGGTATGACGAAGTAAGGGGAGGGGGTTGATGTGAAAGGAAGTCCAACGGAGTCTTGCGAGAGGGAGCAGTCAGTGCAACTTGGTTCGTTCTGTCCCGTGGCAATGTACGGAGGGTGGGGAGTGAAGTAAATGTTAAAGGCCTAGATACGCTGTCAGCTGCTCAGTGGTCACACTCTTCGCTAAGCAGCCGGCCAGAGAAGATGCTCCCAGCGCTCACTAGTGATGCCATGAGAGGAGCGCCCAGCACCATGGACTGCACACCAATAAATAAATAAAAAAACTCCAACGTCCCGTCCCAATCCTACCCTGAAATAAAAAAACCACCGAATAAATAACCAATGAGCACAAATAAAATAACAAATGAGACAAGAATAAAAGGGTTTGGAACACTGGAAAGGCGGTCGATAGGAGGGGATGGGTTGGGGAGGGGAAAACCAACAGCCAATCAGAGAGTGAGGAGGCGTGGTCACGTGATCAAATTCAGCCAATCCCAGCCTGTTTTAAGGCACCCCACCATCTAGTTCCATACAGTTCACCTCATTAGATCCTCTATCTTGAGCTATTTATATCCAGTTCACCTCATTACACCCTATCTCTATCTTGAGCTAGTTCTATCCAGTCCACCTCATTACACACTATCCCTATCTTGAGCTAGTTCCATACAGTCCACCTCATTACACCCTAACCCTATCTTAAGCTAGTTCCATAGAGCCCACCTAATTACACCCTATCCCTATATTGAGCTGGTTCCATACAGTCCATCTCATTACACCCTAACCCTATCTTAAGCTAGTTCCATAGAGCCCACCTAATTACACCCTATCCCTATCTTGAGCTAGTTCCATACAGTCCACCTCACTACATCCTATCTATATCTTGAGCTAGTTATATCCAGTTCACCTCATTTCACCCTATCCCTATATTGAGATAGTTCCATACAGTCCACCTCATTACACCCTAGCCTTATCTTGAGCTAGTTCCATAGAGCCCACCTCATTACACCCTATCCCTATCTTGAGATAGTTCCATACAGTCCACTTCATTACACCCTATCCCTTTCATGTCTATTCTAACGCTATCCTCCCATCTAGGTCTTCCCATAGGGTTTGCCATTTAACATCTTGAACAAGGTTTTAGAATCTCCCATTTACACTACATGTCATTCTCACCTTAATATACGAGACTCGATTATCCTAACAATGTATTGCGATAAGTACCGAGTATGAAACTCATCATTATGTAGCCTTCTCCACTTATCATTAGCTTAATCCCTTTTTGGAAAAAAAATCTTCCTAAATAAAGCTCACTGATATTATTATGTTTGCTATTTAGTTCTATATTTATACATCTACACTTTAAATGCTCTTTTTTTCTGATTAATGAGCTCACCTTCCTTTTTATATGGTTAGAGGGTTTTTAAATTCAATACAGTAGGAATTTCTAACCAATGTAATTTTTGCTTCCTTTTTCTGCTACATTACTTTTGAGCATTTATTGTCAAACAATGGCTTCTTCCTAATATTTGCTACGTTTCTAATATTATTCCTGACAATTTTCCACTGTTCCTTTGGATGCATGGTCTTTTCCTCGCTCTTTGAACACTCTAGGATAGCAAACATTCATAGTTTTAAAAAAAAAATATTTTTATAAAATTTAATACGTTTAATAAAGCAAATAGACAAGTTTATTATATAAAAAAATCTGTCAGTGAAAGAAGTATACTAACATGGTAAATATCCAATCTTAGTGTAAATAAAGTCGTTTATACCTCTTCCACCATCGCGATTCTATTACTATACTGTTCGAATTAATTGGGACAAACATGTTTTCCTTGTCTGAGTTGATATGTGATTACCAGTGATGTCTCGAACCACCTGAAACCGGCTATATCTGCCTATAGGCAGTGTGACGGATCGACCTTGACTGTAATTTAATCGTTTGACTGGTTTTAGTGTATCAGTAGTTCAGTTGTGAGACTTTCAGTGCGGCAGCTGGTGGTTATAAGTTTGCTTTCCGTGTATCACATGTTACTTTTGCTTGTTCAAAGATGGATATTACTCCGAGGAAGCGTTCTAAAATAATCGCTCTTAATGAACACACTTCTATGACCGGCTATTGGTGTGGGCAAATCAAGTGTTTCAAGAATTTTAAGAACATTTCAAGATTCCGGATCATCGTCTCCAAAAAGAAAAGGAAAATGTGGGTGCAAACGGAAAACTACTCCAAAAACTGAGAAAATTCGAATAAGAAATAGCAAAATAAATCCAAGAAAGACAAGCACAGACCTTCAAAGGGATTTATTGGATTATGGTGTTGAAGTGAGTAACTCAACTGTACGGAAAAGACTTCTGGAAGTTGGTCGTAAGGCAACAAGACCGATGAAAAAACAATTTCTAACTCAGAAAATGATAAAAAAACGTTTAACATGGGCCAAAAAATACCGATCATGGACTGTTAACGACTGGAAAAAGGTGCTTTTCATTGAAGAAACATATTTATTTGTGCATGGATACAAATCAAGTGTCGTTAGACGAAGTGAAAGTGAAACTCTGCGACTAGATTATATCTAACAGACTGTAAAACACCCTTCTAAACAGATATTTTGGGCTTTTTTCACAACAAGTGGCACTGGAAGCTTAGTTCCTCTTAAAGGCATGATGATTTCTGTCAAATACATAGAAATATTACGCAGTAGGATTGTTCCATTCATGAAAACATTCGATGGAACATTTCAACATGACTTGGCTCCTTGTCACACTTCGAAATTGGTCTAGGCTTTTATGTGGGAAAATAAAATAAAAGTACTTGATTGGCCTGGTAATTCACCAGACCTAAATCCCATTGAGAACTTATGGCATATTCTCAAGAATCGCTTAGCTAATATGACAACAGACCAAATGATAAAAAGTGCTATACAAGTGTGGTTCCTTGCTGATGAAGTCAAGAACATGTGCGCTACACTAGTGGAGTCAATGCCAAGACGTGTTGAAGAGGTCATTTCTGCTAAAGGAGGACATACTTCGTACTAATATAGATATTTATAAGTCTACTTAAGGTGTGTAATGATTAAAAGCTAAGGTTTTAGAAAAAATTGTTTTTTTCCCTTTTTCCCAATTAATTCGAACACAATAGTATATAAAAGTGTTTGCTAGAATACTGTTTAAAAATGAATTTATTTCCTCTGATTTTTAGTTTGTGTAGGGTTGACTTTTTTAAATGAATACATTAAGAATTTGAAGATGCTTAACTGGCTCCACTTAATGTGGCATCATTAAAACTGTAGTTCCAATAATATTTAACATTTTTATTTTCTTCTTAAAAAAAAAAGAAGACATCAGCTCACAATGTTATGGAAACAGAAAGATGCGTGTCTAACGTACTGGACTAATCCTAAAGGACGTAATGCATTTAAGGAATATTTCATGTACAGTTGCAGTGCGTTTGCGCTATTCAGAACTTACTAGCACTATTCATCCATACTTTGCTGCTTCAGCCAAAATTGGGATATTAGCATTAAGTTAAGACATTACCAAGTAAACATCATTCTTCATATTCTTTAAAACAAGATGTTTATTTAATTTTACATGATGGCCGGTCTAAATATCACTAAAATTTGAAGGTAACGTCTGCTTGAAGGGGATTAGCATCACACTATATATATATTCCCATAGGAATTACAGTTCTCAAGCATTACATCTACTAAAACAATCCTCAACTATCTTTTTGTTTATGTCGTAACCCTATTATTGGTTGAAGAAGGTTAGATATGTTATCCTAGTAAATTACTTCTTTTATTTTGTCCCCATTCATTAGTACCCATTCGGGTTTTACAAATATGTACTAATTTCTCTAATGTGTTAAGGACGAGGAAGGTTAAATTTAGAGAATATGTACCCACATTTATGTGAAGAAAGAGTGAAAAACTATTTAAGCTCCAAAAAATCTCAGTAAACCTAACCGGTATTTGAACCTTGATCTCCCTGTCATCAGCAGTCTAGTCTATTGTGAGCGTGATGCAACAAGAAAATAGGTTAAAAATTTATTTGAATATCAGAACTCACATTTCCCACGAAATGTTGTTGTAAATGATCTAATTAAATATTTCAGTGGTTTTTCTACTATCTTTTATCTCTCTTCTATATATATATATATATATATATAGAGAGAGAGAGAGAGAGAGAGAGAAAGAGAGAAAGAGAGAGAAACGTACAGATACCAACTAATTTTATTATATAATTATATATTAATTACATTATATAAATAAAATTACATAATAAAAATCAGTTGGTATCTGTATGTTTCTCTTTAACTTAATAGCTACTACTCTGATTGCGCTGAGATCTCGCATGAATATAGCTTGGACGTCTGTTTAGCACGTAGGCTATATATATATTTTTTTTTATTCAATAAAATATATATATTTTTTAATTCAATAAAATTCATGATTACAAATATATTTTGTCTTAAGCCATGTGATGGATGCTGTATTCTCCTGTTGAATGTAGAACTCATATTTTTCTGTCTTACTTGATCGCCAAATCAACTGTAGTCTATAGAATAGGCCTAATAAGTATGCAATATATTTTAAACTTAAATCCAAAGAGAAACTATATATTATATTTTTTATAATACAAATTGTCTTCATTTAAAATAATAAAACATACAAATAGGAAACGTTAAAAATCTTTATTTGTTTTGGTTCTAGAATATATCAGGGTCTCCGGAAGATATTTGAAAGTGGGCGGGGCTCAACTGAAAGAGATTTCGGAGGTCCGAACAGGGGAAATTTTTAGACCGTGGATGACTTTTGAAGCTATTTGAAGGGGGTTTATTTTTCACGGATAGTACATTTTTGTATGTCTCTCTTTGAAATTATACATTGCTACAACTTAGTAGGAACTCGTGTGGGGGAAGAACGTGGTAACTTATTTTGGTCAACAATTAAAAATGATAGGTAGGCCCCGTTTATATTTTTATTTTATAGGTAATAATACTATCCAGTGGTATTTGCGTGATAAGGGTGGTTAGCTAAGAAAAAATGTGTTTTTAACGTTTGGCTCCCAACCAAAAGAGGAATTGAAAGCCCTTCTCCGAAAATCTTTCAAAACTTGGATGCCCTCAGAAGCTATTTAGAGTTGTCCACGATTGGAAAATTTACGAGAAATATACTCTTCTATAAGTTATTTGGAGTGGTTCTCACCCAGAATAAATTTTTTTTAGTTTGGATTTTTTTTAAATCTACTTAAAGTGTTCCTAAAACTCGCATTTGCGTGGAGGGGGAGTGGAAAATAATTTAGGGAAAACCACCCCAGTTCACCCAAGTGAGATTCAAACCTTGATCTCCCCATCCTCGTCAGTCTAGCTCAAAATGAAACTAGCGTGTTAACTAACTACACGACCAAGGTGGGCAAAAGTGTTCCTCACTTGAAAATCTTTTGCAATTTATTATTTGTAGATGCTATTTAAGGTCATCTTACCATGAGAAGGTTTTGAAAACTAGATGCATCTATTAACTTTTTAGAGTGGTTATTTAGTGGAGACTATTTTTCTTTTCTAATGTGATGCCACTAAAGGATATTTTGAATATTAAATAAAATTGTCTTTAGTGCACACAGCCAAATAAATATATCTTACATTTGTGTAGGTGCTTCGAGTCTTACAGAATGCCAGGGTTATCCATAACTTACAATAGGGATACTCTAAGTGGAGGGCATAAAACACCTGATAGATTAAACTTTGTACCTACATTAACCAGGGTAACGGCTGATCCAAATTTTAAACCCAATTGATTTGTGCTGATAAAATGGCTTTATTTCACATACTTCCAAACAACGCTGATAAGGCCTACGCTTCAAAATTATTTTGCTTCTTCAGATTTTCCAGACCAAAGGATATTTAATTTACCAGTATTTTATAATAAAATCTTTATGCCTATATACTAAATCTCATAATTTTAATCGCCTTCTATTAAATTCTTGGCATAAAAATCATCAATAAATCACATTAATTGGGGATAAAACTAATAGTTTAGACTTGGTAATGCTATCTTCTTCTTTTTGTACAAATTATTGCAAAACAATTTAAAATACTTAAATGGCATTTTATAATTTCCCTGACTTTTCCTTAACTTTTCATGTCACACCCAGGTAATTCGCTTTTACGGGTTTTCTTTGTTTTACATGCACACTCCGTTTACCCTGGAAGGTAGCGGTCTTGGTCTAATGGGCGTAGGGAGAATTTATTTTTGAGAGAGTTCCAAATTGGAAGTCTATGACATGATATTTAGACATCTGAGAAATAAGAACATTATTTCAAAAAGGGGTGATGGAACCTTATTTCTGTGATGAAGGGAAGGGGAGAAATCAAGATTTATTTATGTTAGGAATTTTTCTCTCTCCCAGCTAATGTTTAAAATTGGATGCCCTAAAATTTTGTTCATACGTTTTTCTTCCTCTCAGTTCATTTTATAAGTATAGATGCCCTAAAACTTATTTGGAGTGGTCCTCAAAAGTGGAGAGTTTTGAAAATCATAATAATTTAAGAGAAATTTAAAGTTATCCTCCGCCAGAAAATTTTTGAAAATTGGATGCCTCTAAATTTATTTTAAATAGCGCCATACCAGATTTTTGCTAGATTAGATCCCCTGGAAATAATTATATAGTGGTCCTACTCCAGAAATGTATGCCCAAAATAAATCTATTTAGAGGGATCCTTGACTGTTTGTTTTTCTGCTATCGAGTTTAAATGCCTCTAGAAGCTATTTTAAGTTGTCTTCTTTCTACACATTTTTGAAAAATGTATGCGTTTAGATAAAAAACTACTATTTTTGAAGATCAGATTGCAGAGTAAAATTAAGATAAATAGTTTCACAAACATTCTTTTGCGACCAATATTTAAAAACATCAGAAATTTTTTGGGAGATGTGGGGAGTTTGAACCCCAAAATTACCCCCTAGCTGAGTCCATGCTATATTTCTATCGTATAAGCTACACCATGAACCATGCAATGTAAGTCTTCACCTCTCAAGGTAAACTAAGTGTAGGCCTACGCATCAACCCTGACTCATATTGTGGAAGGCAACTTTTTCTTATAAACCATATGTACATAATAAAATATATTTACAACCATATTTAACGTAGATTTAAAAGTGATAAAATATTTCATTCGAAACAAAATCAGAAAGCGTATTAATTTAATTGATGTCCAGCTTTTTAATTTCTTATGGTCGATAAAAATATGGCAAAATAAAATTTGAACTGTGGTTGAAAATCCGCCTCTTATTAAAATTAAACTTACAATTCAGTTGTAATTGTTTTCATTTTTTGTTTTTACCGTGGTAAAAATGTCAATAAGTATTATTGCCCTTTGTCTTTACTATTCTGATATTGTTTATTTTTAAGGCAATCACAATTAGGTCTAATGTTAGTTAATATATTTTTGTGAACTAGTTTTTTCTTGTGTGAGAAAATAAACTGAAAAATTAGGGGATTTCAGTTTTATATTAAATTTAATATAAATTTATGTCTTTATTACTTATAATTACCAAACTTATGGTAATAGATTTATGTTTTATATATAAGTTTTGAAATTACTTGAGAAATATTGAGGGGGGGAGGGGGAGGCTTAAGATGGTCTCAGCTCCCCTATAACAAAACAAGGTGGCTCAACCAATCTGTTCCGGATCCCTTTATTTACATACTAAATATTTAGAAAAATAAATAAACTCTTCCAATTAAAAAGAAGGTTAAACTCAATAGAAGACAAGGAAAAAATAGAATAAAATCTTATGTACACTAACCCCATGGCTTCTTTGGTGCTGACTGACAGCTCACAGCTGACTTCAGACAGTCAACATTTAGGTATATACCTAAATTTTTACTGTCGGAAGTGACAGCTGCTAAACACATGTTTTTGCAGATCATCTGGTTTGGCGTAGGGATTCGTAATTTGGTCTAATAACTTTTTAAAACTGTCAATTGTCAGCTGTGAGCTGTCAGTCAGCACCAAAGAAGCCATGAGGCTACTGTACATTTGTGTGATAACAATGTCACTTCAAGTCCAAGAAAATTTCAAAATAACTTTAGGATGCCTGAAGATATGTACTTTAAAATGTTTTATTTTTTTATTTTTTAGATTTGATCTTAATTTAGAACCATGGTAGATGTATTTGATTTAGGATTCTAATGACTATCTGGATATTGTAAAATAATACATTACATAAAGAGTGTAAGCTGAATGTAAAACATCCTAATTTGATATAATTTTGATATTTGTCTCCGCATGAGGTATACGAATTCTTCTAAATATTGTGGGGATCTAAATTTTATAATTCTGATTGGTACAGTAGCCCCATGACTTCTTTTTTACTGTTTGACAGCTGAGAGCTGATGGCTTTGAAAAGTTACCAGACCAAATAATGTATCCTTACGCCGAACCATATGATCTGTTAAAACATGTGTTTAGCAGCTGTCACTTCTGACAGTCAAAATGTAGGTATATACCTAAATGTTGACTGTCAGAAGTCAGCTGTGAGCTGTCAGTCAGCACCAAAGCAGCCACGGGGCTAGTGTATTAAGATAACGTTTTCTAAAAAACTAAAAAAACATAAAAAAATTGAATGGAACGAATTCAAAATATCTGATTGGATAAGGCCAGTAACCTTGAAAATGAATTATTCCTTGTACAAACTGAAAGCTGTTACTATGTATATATCATTTGTTTACATTATTTAGTGACCATCTATACGGTGACACTTTTCTTTCTGTTTAGTTAGCACCAACGGGTATTAGTTCAAAGTATTGTGTATAAATAAGCTATAACTTAATCTTCAAAAGAGATTTCAGCTTTAAAAACGATTCAGATTATATTTCTAATCTGACTACTTTCGCGTGTTGTAACACAATCCAAACCAATAATTTATTGATGCCTAAATATTGTTTAAGAGTGGGTTACTTTTCCCTGTGGTTGATTTCATGATCTTAAAATAAGAAAGCTACTTTATAGCTTCCCCGTGCGAAGAACGGGTATACCAGCTAGTTTTGAAATAATGGTGACTTGTGTGTTTTTTATTTTATCCTATTGGGAGTGAACCACATTTGAAAATAACAAGCCCCTTCTTAGACAAGTCTGGATTTCTGAACGTATACTACACGTCTAAGCACTTCGGTAGGCGGCTCTCTTGAAGCTATGGTGTTTTCGCTTACAAATCAACACTCCAGTCTTCATAAGCAATGTGGTGAAGTGTACCGAGGTGAACCTACAAGCACCGTGAAATTACTTTCAACTGTTGATAATGCCTGTTTAATGTATAACTCTGATTGTCGCTGTCGTGAAAACACAGGATGTTTTATTCAGAAGAGTCACCACCTGCTCTAGAAAAACAAAACAAAAAAAATACGACTTTTTAATCGGCGAACCAGTCTAGAAAGAGAATACAATAGTATGGAACTGAGCGCAGCTATTGTCGGCCTTCCTTTCTTGATCATTGAAGAAGGAGGGACGTTGAAAGGTATTGAATCACAAATCAGAGGGGAATGAATTAGCTTGATGTTCCATTGATCTCACACAAGTCGACACAATACGAAAAAAGTCTTTGGAATAGTTCATAATGTGCAAAGTACAAAAGCCGTACGTCTTTGCACTGCCATTGGTCAACGAATTTACATAAAAGGTGGTAAGCGAATTTGTATGGTTTAAATTCATTTGAATTTCATTCTGGGTGGGTTATAATATCACAGGGGCTTTACAGAAGTATTTTAGTTTGTTTTTTTAACTATAGTAATTTTATTTCATGAAAGAATTATAAAACTTGTACAATTAATTGTACTGTATAAGAATAGCGAGGCTTGGGAGATTCTCTTTCATATACAGTTGTAATTGTAACAACTGCAACATAAAGCTGACATTAGAGTTGTCGGTGGCTGTGGTGTCAATGATAGCTCTTTGTAGTCAATTGTTTAAACACGTCCACCACAAGCTATGCTTTAAAAATGAGTAAAGAACAAAACTGAGCATAAAACTAATATTGGATAGAGAATTAGTACGGTGAGTCAAGGGTCCCAGGTTGTATCCCAGTGTCCAGGTATAATGTTCAAATTGTGTAAGGTTTTTATTTCAACCTTTCACTTATCATATTTCTCCCAAATATGTCATTGACACATAAGTACAGGCCAATGCCACATAGGTCTTACGATATCCCAAAATAAATCAAATCCAAGTACTAAATCATTTTTATTATTTATTTTTCATTATTTCTGAATTCCATAACTGTTAGAAAATAGTATAAACCCCACTAGAATTAAGGCCTTAATGCTAAGATGACTCACAGAACCAATCAGTATTTAAAATTCAACTGGAAACTGTGGAACCTTTTCAAGTCATAGGATTCTGAGAAATGTCTCATTTTACAGATCTCAAGCCCAAGTACCGTGCTAAAAAAAACTTTCCTCTACTTACATTCAATTGCTTGGCAAGCTCCTCTAATTTTGACCCTGTATAAAACGTGATGACAGGCCCTATATACAATAGTACAATAGTACAATAGTACCGTATATTAATAATGTTGTCTTTATTTGGTGAAATTAGGGCCAGCTCCTTTTATAACACTTAAACCCTTAATAATAAAAGAATATTTATTCAATACCTTTGTGCTAAAAACTAATTTATAATATCTGTACGAAAATAAAAATAATCAAAAAGAACTGCCTAAATAAATAATTGTACATTTAAGAACATATTAAAATAAACAAAACGTGGAAAGTAGAACTAAATCAATAAAAAATACACCTGGATTTGGACACAAACCGTAGACCGTGTAGGTGAGACACCCTCCCCTTCACTTCCCCCCTCCCCAACCCCTATATTCACCTAGGACACGCGCAAGAAGTGACATGGTGGACAAAATGTGTCTAATAAAAAGTTTCGAATCAATTTTAGAGTGATAGTTTGTAAATAACGCTGTAACGATCCACTAGTAAATATTACATTTCACTTTATATTACTGTCATCGGGACAGTTAAGTGTGGTGGACTATTAGGAAAACTATTTGTATCAGTTTGAAACATAGAATACAAACATTTGATGCATTTTAAAGTGGGTAAATAAATATATATTTTTAGATACATACGAACCCAACCTAAGACTCTTCACTGTTCCGGTTCATATCATAAAAAAAAGTTTGTGCGCCGTGTCTTACTTTTTATCTAGGCTATCCACATATCTACACAAATTGGGTGCAGACAAGGATGGTAGAAACTAGAATATATGTACCTATACTTGCATGGTAGAAAAAAAACCACTTTCATTACATCCAATCAGGAAACAAAACCAGATCAGAAGATGTCGATGCATTGCCCCTTGTGCTCACTTATGTGGGTCCTGCTATAAAAAGGAAGGTAGATCATTCTAATTGGAAGGCTTTTGGGAGCGCTGAGAAAATTAATTAATAGCTCAAGTCTCATTTTTTTTAAAGAAACTCTTCATTTGAAAACTAAAAAAGTTATTTGGCCCCAGTGTCGTAAATAAAAATATTACTGTTGAATTTATATTCACAGTTTGTTTAGAGATGTAGATATAAATTATAGAGCAATCCATAAGGATGTGTAAATGAAAGATTTCTATAAAATACATTACTAATTTTTTAATTAATAAATCAAATAATACATATTTCTAGAATATCACGTTTTAGTGACTTTCAATCTATGTTGGTCGAAATTGGGCTTCCTTTAAAAATTAATGTCTTAAGTTTTATTAATTTGTAATTTGATGTTGGTAAGATTCAACTCTTAGCTTCGGCGTAAAATTAGATGTTGACCATTGTGGTCTTGTGGTAAAGTGTTCTATCAGTAGTCAGAACCAATGTTCATGGGTTCAAATCTAGCGGAGGTTGACCGATATTTCTTTCCCGATAACAATCAGTAATACAGCTTCTTTCAGAAGAGATATAAGGTTTTTGGTCCCATGTTTATTGTGGCGTGTTAAAAAAGCCTGGCAGGTATGTAAAATAACTTTCCAGCAGAACATTTCACTCTTGATTATTGCCATTTTCTTGTAGAAGGCAACAGGAACCATCACACTTCCTGAACTCCCCTAGTACCTGAGATTTCTACCAGATGATGCAGGTATCACTAACCAGACGAAAGGCTGAGTGTATGCCTGGCACCAGATGGATATAAATCGCACCAAAACAAACTTGGGGTTGTTGACATAAGAACTTAGCCACATAGAGTGTTCTAGTCTCTTCTACTTAGAAGTCAGTTCTTCCATTAATTAATGCCCCCCCCCCCTCTCATTCAAAGGAGGGGACAGTAGCAAATACCTGCTCCTCTTTAACTAAAGTATGAAACAATGATGCTGTGTTCTGAGATTAATGGACATTCATTGCCAATATTATACTGTTAGGAGGTACTACTGTCTAACACCTGTTGAATAAGGACCTTGAATACCATTTTTACCACTATATAAAATGTTGGGTATTAAATTCATAGTCACCAGATACGTCTTTTATTCACTACAACAATCACACGGGCTGAGGCATTTGGCTTACAAAAACACAGTTTTCCACTCTCCCTCCACGCATATGCGCGTTCGCTTCCTCTAAATTCAACCTTCCCAAACCCTAACCCGTTATCGCAACTAGTACTTAATCTTATAAAACGAATGTGTAGTAAGACACGGTGCTAGATAAATTAAATTAAGATTAATTCCAAACGCACATTCATCTCAACACCCTCTATAACTATCCCCCACCTTTAGCTATTAGTTTAAACCATTTATTGGCCTTAATTTTTAGCGTACCAATAAAAAAAATCACGATACATTTCTTCGGTGGTAATGATCCAAACTATATTTCGTTCAGATAGCCTCTGGTATGTTTAAACGATCAGATTTAGATATGTGCCCACGCATAGGTTTGAACCCGAACACTTAAGACTATTGGACGTAGTTTATACTATTATGTCTTTGGAGTATTTGTGGACTTAGCCGGACGAATGTGTCTAAATTACGCATGGATGAAAATAAGGATGGCACGCTTGACCAAATCAGTTTTGGGCTAGACACCCTGCCATAGCATGTTTCTCAAATATTTTAATCACAGCCAAATCCGGCACTTAGCTTCCATGAATATATATAGCTTAAATAATTTGGTTAAACTATTTTAATTATTTTTTTCCCTAATGTAATATAATTTTAATTGAAACTATATCGTAGGTGAATTATTATTGTTTGATTTTTAGTGTAGTTTGTCAAGCTTTTATTACTTTTCACTATAATCCTTGTAAATAAATGGTACGGAACTCTGCACGGACTTCCTCGCTCTATTGTTTGAAAATTGCGATATTTACTCAAAACTCGTAATATACGTGAAACGAAATAATATACACTAGCAAAGTCAAGCATAAAATGCACTATACTTATGTAAAACTTTTTTTAGTCTCGGTTTTAAATTTTATAATTTTGTTTGTAAAGAATTAATGTCCTCCTTTGTATGTTTGGACTGATAAAAAAAAAATCAATGTTGGGTCCACAAGATTCAACACTTATTATTAAAATTTCAACTTCTGGTTAAGTTTTATAAAAATATGCTTCTTATAAAATATTTGTATTATAATGAGACCTACATATTTGTAGCGAAAAGTAATTTCATATCTCAAATAGTTTAGGAGATATTATAAAAAAAGATAATCTACGCATCAGACCGGAGCACTTAAAGTCATTTTGCTGAAATATTGAGAGAAGCCATTTTGTTTGGAATATTTATAAATGTTTATAAATGAAATTTAATCATAATCGTTAGAGCCGATTTTGAGAGATTTGACTTTTTCTCTTTTTGCCCTTCAGTAAACTACCCTCACTTTTAGAGTTAGATATCCAATTTCAAAAATCCCTCGGGGCAATCCTATGAAAACCCCAAATACCAAGTTTTAGCTCGATCGGTAAAATAATTTAGGCTCTAGTTGGAGGTACAGACAGACAAACGGAAAGTCAAAAACAGTTTTTGTTTATTTGGGGAGCTCATGAAACTTCAAGATTCATCAAAATTTTGAGTTCGATTTTTTTGACTATCACTTTACTTATCTACCGGTAAGATAGCGAGACAGAAAAAATGTGGTGTTGTTGTGTTTACAAATTACGTGATGGTAAAGTGTTTTGTGGCCACGCGTGGCTTGAATGCATTATTTAGTTTGATTGTTTTTTTACTGGCAAAAGCCATGTTCCCTTTTAATTTGCCTCACAATCTTGTACTGCAGAGATAAAGAAAAGGAACGATAGTTAAATTCCGTACTTTTACAGTATTCATATCAATTCGTTTTGTTAAAGTAAATAATTTATTCCGTATATACATTTAATTTAGTTGTATACACAAAGTAATTTCAATCATTGTTAAATATTTGTCATTGACATCAAATAACTTGAACAAGACTTACTTTTTATTTTAGTTTAAAAACTTTATGTTCAAATACCGCTGTGTTCATGATGGATATTAAAGAACTGTTTATATTAAAATGTGTATAAAATTAAACTTAATATATCTACGTAATAACATTTTTATTTATTTTCTCTAAATCATAGGCCTATATATATAATTAAACTAAATATATCTACGTAATAACATTTTATTTATTTTCTTTAAACAATAGGCCTATATATATATATAGGCCCATGGTTTAGAGAAAATAAATAAATATGTTATTACGTAGATATATTTAGTTTAATTTTATTATATATTTATTATTATTACTATTATTATTATTATTATTATTATTATTATTATTATTATTATTATTATTATTATTAGCACCAGGTATTTTGACCCGTTTGAGCTACTTGCTAATGTACTAATTATTCTAATGTGATAGGGACGAGGAAAATTCTTTATTGAGGAAGTGTACACACTTTTGAATGGAGGGCGAGGGGTAAACTATTTAAGGAAAACCACACTCAGTACCCCTGACCTAGATTCGAACCCCGATCTTTCCAATATTGGCAGTCCAGTCTATCGTGAGAAGAACGCCTTAGCCCAGAGGTTTATAAAGTGGGGTCCGCAGACCCCCAGGGGTCCCCGAGGCTCGTCCAGAAGATCCGCGTGATCGTACAGGGAATCCATCATACACCTTTATATATTTTGTAGATCTTATTAATTTTGATGTGAAAGGGTAAATCGCTCGTATATACTAAACACAATGGAGATTCCTTTTCTTACTAAACACTGGTGAGAAAGTGAAGCCTAAAAGTGGGGGGTTGGCCAAACCCCTTGTGCTCACATCTTTGAGAGCAGCATTTGTAAATTCACTTTTGTATTAGTTTTCTCGTCAGCCAGCACAAAGAACTTTCAGTAAAAGCACTGAAACATTTGATGCCTTTTCCAACAACTTATTTGTATTAGCTAAGCCTTTTCTACTCTTTGTGATATGAAAAAATGTGAAATGAACTCGTCTTAGTGTGGAATGAAATTTAAGGAGATGGTCAATAACATTGATCCAGATTTTAATAATATCTTAAAATCCCACAAGAAATTCCATTCCTCCCATAAATTATCAGTTATAAAGGTACATACAAATATATTGCATATTTTATTTTCATTTCTATTTTAATTATATTTTGCAATTATTAAAAAAAATACTACGTATAAACATTTACAAATATAATGCTACATTTATTTTATTTTAATTTATACTGTAATTATATTTACATTAAAATACATTATGACTAATTATTTATCCCTATAACATAGGCTACAATAAATGTATATCACAATATTTAAAATCATTTATCCTACATTAAGGGGTCCATGGTTCAACTGTTCGCTGATTAGAGGGTTCACGTGACTAAGAAGTTTAAGAACCACTGCCTTAGACCATATGGCCACCAAAATGGATTTCTCCTATAATCTTTGTTCTTGTAAAAACTGTAAAAACAGTGATTTTAATTCACGTTTCTTTTCATCCCACCTTAGAGTGGTGTGTCAGCAGAAAGTAATATACCTACCTATATTACCCGGTCGCGGGCGTTTCAAGGAGGGATTCAATCCCGCGCGCCGCTCGTCTCATTACCCGCCAGATTAAACACAATCTAAAAAGTCCTCCGCTGAAGACTTGAGTCAAGAGATTGGTTACCTTGGAGACAGAAAACTAAAAATTTCCACCCCTGCTGGTGTGAATCGTTGAGATGCTGTGGCGAGGGCGCAAGTTGACGGACGGGTCCAACAGCGGAGCATTGTGACGGCTTTCAACAACGTCCGAAGAGAGTTCTTCTCCATTTCTCACACTTGTTCAACTTCACCTTACGAGATACATCATACCTCAAGATACATCGGAACTACGCGCGAGGCATCTTGACAGGTCACTTACAAACCTCGTCAAGAACTTGGGTCCTCGTCTGAAACGAATGCTTCATGTTCTAGTTTTGGAATCCACCACGACCATTCCTCAAGTGGGAATGAACTGAGAGATGATCGTATAACTATACTATCTGTATATACTACCATCGTATAACTATACTATCTATATATACTACCATCGTATAACTATACTATCTATATATACTACCATCGTATAACTAGCTCGTATAACAAAAAGGAACACACTCTCCTCAAATTTTTTTTTACAGGTACTCGATGCCAGAGAATCTCAAGTACTTGCAAGTAATAAAATGTAATGTATTGCGAAACCCCCCCTTTATATCTCATCAGGCAAGATACCTCGCAGGTCTCGCCAACTAGTTCTACCGAGTTACCCATATCACAGTATATCTATTTATCTGTGGGACGTCCTATAGTTCTTCACCTAACTCATTAATTAAATATTATTATTGCATACGGTAATATTTGGAATTTTATTAGGTTTTAAGTTAACAATAATTGTGTAAATTTACCATAAGATTAAATGTTTACAAGACTCAATAGAAGAGTCTTTTGTAAAACGTTGAGTTAATCAAGGATATTTGACGTATTTTGTAAAAGTTTATAGATAATTTACAATATGGTTTTTTGTTTATAGAAATAAAAATCATACTAAGAACATAATAATGTCAGGACACTCGTTCTTGAACATGTAAAATGCTTACATGGAAAGGCTGTACTATTAGTACATTCGGGCGTCCCCTTGGGCATCAGTACATTAGTACGTACATTAGTACGTACATTAGTACGTACATTAGTACTGGCTAATATTTCCACTAACTGGACTGAGAATGATGAAGTCCAGACGCGCAATGTTATATATTACTGTAAAAATGTTACTTCGAACTGGCCCAATACTTTTATAAGGGACTTTCTAGGGTATGATGGTTTTGGAAAAATAAGGCTCATGCTCGATTCCAGACACATTTCAAATAAGCTAAATAGCACTTCAGTGGCCGCATGGTCTAAGCTGTCATTCTGACAATATACTGGACTGCTGATGACAGGAAGATTGAGGTTCAATTCCGGTCAAGAGTACTGAGGGTGATTTTACCCTAATGTGTTTTTCACTTTAGCTCCACGCAAATGTGAGTACATCTCTCCTAACATTCAACCTTACTCATCCCTTACACATTAAATAGGCGTGTAACCCGGACGGATAGTAAAATGTGGTAATAATAATAATAAAGACTACACACTAATGTGGTAGATCGGTGGTATTCAACCTGAGGTACGTGAACCTTGGGGGTACGAGAGCTCATCTTGGTGGGTGCGTACATTTTAATATGATTTGTATAATTATATTATTTCATGATAAACACCGTCTAATAAGGGCCGGATCTAGGACTAAACATAAGAGAACCGGACATAATTAGTTGTGATCTAAGTGTGCCAGTTTTATTTTACATGTAGAATATGTATAACTTGTATTATGCACCAATAATTTTGGGGGTACCAAGTTGAAGAGAAGATAGATATCTAGGTAAAACAGCAAAAAAGTTGAATATTTCTGTGGTAGAGATAAGTAAGGTATAATTTAGAGAGATCGCTTCCAAATTTGCGCGGAGAAAAAGTGGGAAGTCATTTGGGAAGAAAACACCCCCAGTGAACCCAGCCGTGATTCGAACCCCAAGCTCCTGGTCAGCAACAGAATAGATTAAAGTCACCTGACGTTTAATCTGCATTAGTTTGTTACATTCGTGCAAACGGTCTGACGATTGTATTCGAAATGCTAGAATGAGTTAAATACTTATTGCGAATAAGGTGTTGGTTAATTTAACGACGTTGTCTACCCGGAGATTTCCAAACAATTCTTAGAAGCAGGTCCCGTCTTAATTTGATGCACTTAAGGGGTCTAGGCACTTTAACACTTAGACGCCGATGTACAAAATAGAAAAAGAGGGAATAAGATGAGAAGTTCATCTTGAGAGGGCTCTTGTATATGAGCTAATAACCCTTTGCCTCTTTCTCGGACGAGTTTACACATTCATTTTAATATTTGAGCCTTGAAAACATTAATATGGGTTTTAATTTACCTTTTCATTTTTTCTTATACTAGATAGACATATGTTACCCCGGACATTTTTACCCTACATTCTGGCAGGAAAACTCCTACAAGCCATTTTTTGTGACCAAGACAAATATCCTTAGTTGTCGAGGATTTATACAAAATATGATTACAGAAAACTACTTTAAGATCAAAAATAATAAATATATGACACTGTAGGACTATTTTTAGAATTATTTAAGAATTAATGGTTTTTGTCTCAACGTAATATCTTCAAAACTCGCAGAGTAAAACGTAAATTCATTAACATGGGAAATCCTATCTTGACCGGCCGTGACGTCACAGGTAGGCAACGTCCTTAATGGCGGTCGGTAGCCTTTGATAAATTGCCAAAAATAGATTTTTGGTAAGGTAGAGACACCATAATATCAAGAGACATGTTTTTACTAAATTTTATTTAGCACATTAAAAATTAATACCAAAGCTATTTTAGAGTTCACCGTAGCATATTTACATCTATTTTTTATATGCAAAATAAAACTAAATTATGTATTTTAATTAAATTGACTACTTGGCCTTTTATATGCGAATAGTTGTAAGTAATGTAGATTTTGATACGAATTAACAATATAATTTTTTTAATATTAAGCGGCAGGCGGCATCATTCTTTAACATTTTTTTGCCTTAAATTGTCAGTAAAAAAAGATGGAACTACAATTTACAAATATATATAATCATTCCTATAGCCAATCCAAATCCCCACTATAGAAAATGTATTCCTCCCAGCCAAAGCATGTTGGTAAATAAGTAAAATATATGTTTTATCGGGCTTTGATGACACTCTTCTTTGAAACCAAAGTCAAATATTTTTTATTTAAGAAATATAAATTTAGCCGTAATACTCTTATATCCATTTACTATACCACTAAATTTTGAATTGATTTAATAAAAAATTGCCAAAAAATAACTTACATTGTACACGCCATCTTTTAGTACCGAGATACATCTTCTTATCTAGTGCAATCAAATCGTACTATTTATCAAAATTGAGGTTTTATGTTTTTTGGTGACCAATATCCTATACGAGGCCTCGGTGTCTAGAGGCTGCGATGAGCATTATAGGCTTGTTTTATCTACTCAGTATGGATTGCAAGAAGAAAAAACAACTAGCAGGACAAAAAAACAACGTAGACGACAAAATGACGAAGAAAACTTGTTGCAAGAAACGCGATTATAAAAAAAATACATAAAGACAGTGACGTTTAGAGAATAGTCTAGGGCGGGGTGGGGAGAGAGGAAAACAATAAGATGCCTTGCCTTAGGAGAGAAGACCTCAACTACCAATAGAGGAATATGCAATATGGTTGAATTTAATAAAACTAACTCTCGGGTTTCTCTGTGGCTTAAATGTCTGAATCAAGGTCTAGAAGACATTGGTTTTCCAACTTGGCGTTGTTTGAACATTTAGAACCTTGGATCCTGAATAATGGGATTGATAGTTTAGGTAACTACGCATCAGAAAAAGCAGGAACCGCAGGGAAAACAGGAAACGTTTGTGTCTGTAAGAATCCGGAATCTCACAAAATAATCTAAAAAACAATATTGAAATATTTGTGAATATGGTGAACTAGACTGGTAGCTTTAAATAACAGACCTTTCCATAGAATAAAAATATAGTGCAAAATTAAGCACGATGATTTAAATAAAAGGTCTATTTCCATCCCATGTTTTCCACCGGAACATTAATAACCTAATTTACTCGGCAAGGTCAATAGTCCACATCCTATTTTAAGCACCATTTTCATGGTTTTCAAAATATTCAATGTGATGAAAAATAAAGTTTAATTCGTCTAGAATACTATTTTATAAATTGTCTAGAAAAATAGTAACGGATTTTTTAAAATGTTAGTAAACATTCAGATTTTTTTTATAGAATATAGTGGTGGACCTTATGGTAGTTAGATTACGTCATTTATAAAAGCGTACGTAGACAAATTTATAATGGTGATCAGAAAATTATTAAAACTCTAACTTTTCAATGTTTCAAGTTTGGCTAGCGAAAGTTTCATTTTAAATTTTCTGGAGCTAGTTTTGCATTCATCGCCTGGAGTAGGATTGCTATTCATCACACAGAAATGGAACAAATGTATCAGTTAGATAAATAAATAAATGAATTAATCATGGTCAGAAAGGAGATAGATGAATCACATTCAGAAAGAAGATGATTAAATTCTATTCATAAAGAAGATAAGCAAATCATATTCAGAAAGAAAATGGATGAATTATATTCAAAAAGAAGATGCATTAATAATATTCAGAAATGGATAAATCATAATTTTAAAGGTGATGGATGAGTCATATTCAGAAAGGAGATGGATGAATCACAATCATAAAGGAGATGGATGATTCATTTTCAGAAAGGAGATGAATGAATCATATCCAGAAGTAGATGATTGAATCATATTCAGAAAGGAGGTGAATGAATTAAATTCAGAAAGGAGATGGACGAATCATATTCAGAAAAGAGAAACACTTTCAAACATTTTATTTATATCTCTAGTACATTCATTATTACTAGTTATATGTTTGCTTTGAACACTAATCCAGGCTTTGTTTTCTGCAAGATGTTGGGTCTATCTTTGCCTTTATCATAGTAGGTGCAACAGCAACTGCTCCTGGACAGAGAGTACTAGGCAAGAGGGTGGACATGTTTGTCAAGGTAATATCTACAAGGTTCAAACCCGGCCTCACTAGTGGATACTGATTATCTACAATGCCATTTTACAACTCTTTTAAAATTTTAATGCTGGCCAACCAAATTTTAAGAATTGTTTCACGGGTGTCTGACACAAGTATTGAGGAACATCTCGGCTCTAGAAGGCAGTCTCTCATACGCCCCATAACTATCTGACACACGTATTGAGGAACATCCCGGCTCTAGAAGGCAGTCTCTCATACGCCCCATAAATATC
>CABEEJ010007708.1:17428-28635 GCA_901482245.1 Timema douglasi | reverse complement strand
CCCCCCTTTGTTGTGAGGTGGCTAGACAAGAGGACGTCATCACCAAGAGATGTGGGAGCCGGGGCATTTTTCGCGACCTTCGCTCATCACCCCCCCTTCAACCCTTTGTTAAATGGTTATTGACCGCCATGTTACCAGGGAGGGTGTGAAGGAATCGCCTCATAAGCAACGGGTGGGAAATATGGTGGTCCCAGATGGAGTAATTTGTGTGGCATATAACTTGGCGAGATTGAGAACTCGTTTCGTTGGAAAAAGAAATAACTGCTCTGTCAAAAAATACTTTCTCTTATTGTGTTACTGGATCTGTCGCCATGGAAATTCATTAAGATGTAATAAAGGCGACAGAAATGTTTTCAAAATGAAACAGATCATCTTGTGAATTGTTTTGCTCGCCATATCTTACTACCCGTTCGAGTTATACAAATGTGTACTATTAGAAAAAGTATACCCTCATTTGCGTGAAGTGAAAATCATCCAGGAGAAAAAAACCTAACCTCATTATGCCTGAACTTTGATCTCTTCATAATCGGTAGTCTGTGAGAGTAGCGCCTTAGACTATGTGGCCACCGAGGTGGGTGAATGTCATTCAGGTTTTGATTTATAGTGACCAGAATGATGTGAAACTAAATTTGGTGGGAAAACTGACTAAACGTCAAGCTCTACTAGTTGGATTTTTCAGTAACTGGAGAAGTCGCACTGAGGTTCATATCCCATACAGATGTATTGATCTTGGTTCCCCCCCCACCCTCTACCATGCAAGTGTTGGTAAATTTCCTCTAAAATCAGTCTTACTTATATCTACCTAACTAGTATGATTAAATCCGAATATCCCGGACGCGTAGTAAGAATCAAAGTGTGGAAATGTCGGAGGAATAATAAAACATGGTTCTCAAACCGTGGTACGCGTACCCCCAGGGGTACGCACGCAATTTTCAGGGGGCACGCGAGAAGCTCTTGAGGCAAAATGAGCAAAATTGCAAGAGATCTAAACGTGGTGGAGAGCCAAAACTAATGTGGCGGTGAGTTTTCAAGACGATTGAGGGAAATTTTCTCCTTTGATTACTTGAATCTTGTCATTTGAGGTAATTATATCGTGGGGGTACAATATACTTTTAGTCATAACCAAAGTGTACAATATAAAACACGTTGAGAACCAGTGCAGCTAAAGAAAATAAGTACATCTTGTTTGGGTTGCTGTGTTTTAAAGATGTTACTCCTTAAGTTAAGTTTTCGATTAATGTCCTAGATAAGTCATAACACGTGGCCTGCTGCCAGGTGAAACGAGGCTTGATGGGGACTGTACTATTTAACAATCCGCCCCTCCCCCCCAAAAAACAACAACTAACCATTAAACCAATCATACACACAGAGATATCTAGTGAGCGAATGTTTATGTTTAAGTTTTAAAGGTCAAGTGTCACATCTATAGGGAGGTAACTATTTACAAGTACAGTTCAGTCAAAACCTGTCTTCTTACCTGGCAAAAATTCACGAGCTACCACTGGTTTTGATATTATCCACAGATAAAAAAATTACGTCAATACTTACATTTAAACAAAAATTGCATAGTCTTTATGTGATATTTCTAAAAACATGAGGCATATTATTTGTTTGAAACAAAATCCAATAACCTGAAATGAGGTACGACTTTAGGGTTGCCTCACATTTCCACAGAATTTTTTTAACGACGCAGCTCAACATTCCTTTGGAGTATACACATTTATGTAGGCCTACTAACTACGCTATTGTGTTAAGGATGAGAAAATATACCCGCCTTTGCGTGGAAGGAGAGTGTAAAACCATTTAGGAAAAACACCTTCAGTACAAACCACTTCTGTGGCCACATGGTCTAAGACGCTACTCTCATATTAGACTAAACTACCGTTGGAGGGACGAGTGCACTGAGGGTTATTTTTCCTAAATGGTTTTCCACTCTCTCTCCCCACGAAAATATGGGTGCAATTACTCTAAATCCAACCTTCCTTATCCCTAATACATTAGCCTAATCAGTACATAAGCGTATAGCCCGAATGGGTAATCAGATGCGGTGCTAAAAAACCTCAGTACACCCAACCTGGATTCGAACCCCGTATCTCCCCATCAAGACACCCCTGAAACTCCAAGGCGACATGAAACCACAAGGCGTCACGGCATCCCAAGGTAGCACGGCACCCAAAGGTGGCATGGAACTCCAATGAAGCAAGGCACCTTAAGGTGGCAGGGAGGCCCAAGGAGTCACGGCACCCAAAAGTGGACCGGAGCCCTATGGTGCCATGACACTTTAAGGCACCCGCCTTGAGAATAAATGGTTCATACAAATGATGGCTCTCGGTCACCAATATCAAAATACAATGTTGAAATATTACCTGATCTAATTTGAGCAGTTCCTCCGGAGTGTCGGGCAGTTGACCCAGCGTGAGGGGGGGATTGATGTTCACCTCCTTGCCTGAGAGATCGCACCACCTCCTCTCTGTTGTAACGGTCCGCGAAAACACACGAGGCGGGAATCAAACCATGGACCGTGTAACTGATGGCGCGCACCAATATCCTGAAACATAGAAACATATACGTCACACAGTTTATAATACCCATCTGGGATATACAATTATTTACACTAGAGGGGTGAGTATGAGTGGAGGAAATGTATTCACATTTGCGTAAAAGGAACATTAGAAATCACTTAGACAAATCTTTCGTTACAACTGATAGAGATTCAAAACCTAACCTTCTCATCACGAGCTAACCTAAACAGCTGAGGCTGATGTAGATTACAGCTTTAGCTATTCTAGAAGTAGTTATTATTATTTTTATTGTAGGTGACCTGGCGGTCTAGGGGTAAGGTGTCAGACTTCTATGATGGTGGCCGGGGTTCAATCCTCGGTCCCGGCAAAGATTTATCTGATTACCAAACCCTTCCTTCACCTCTGACAAGACATCTTGTGAATGTGGGGCATGCCAGGCTTCCACCGTGGTTCGGATTCCTCGTTAAACTGTAGGTCTTTCATTTCATCTCACAATCACCCTACCATTACACATTAGCGTAAGTGCGTATAGCCTGAACGGGTAGTAAGACGCGGTGATAATAATAATAAAAATAATAATTATTATTATTAGCACCGCATCTTACTATACGTTCAGATTATACGCACTTGCGCTAATGTGTAATGGTAGGGTGATTGTGAGATGAAATGGAGGACCTACAGTTTGACGTGGAATCCGAGCCACGGTGGAGGCCTGGCATTCCACACATTCACAAGTTGTGATTAATACACATCTTGTCAGAGGTGAAGAAAGGGGTTTGGCAACCAGATAAATCTGTCCCGGGACCAAGGATTGAACCCCGAACCTCCAACAGAGAAATTCGACACCTTACCCCGTAGACCACCAGGTCACCCAGAAGTTGTTGAGTCGGAAAAAACTCAAAAAGTTTTCGGAAAAATTTATGGAGAAACTCATGAGGGAGTGTTTTTATTTGGTCACTGACGTGCAAAATACGGCTATCCTTAATTACAACCACCCTCTTCGGTGGCCAAATGGTCTAAGGTATCATTCTAGAGTTAGATTTGACCGATGCGGACAGAGAGATCGGGGTTCGTATCCAGGTTGGCTATACTGAGGGTGGTTTTTATAAAAGTGCTATCCACTCTTGTTCCATGCAAATGCGGATACAGTTCCACTAAAGTTAAATCTTCTTCATCCTTAAACATTTGTGTACATAGTAAATATACGTATACTCCGAACGAGTAAACAACACAGAAAAAAACTATACAAAAGATAATTAGTCGATTTCCTAAAGGAAATTCTACAACATTTTTCTGGAGAAAGAATGAACATATTCAATCTAAATAAACCATCTCTTGAGCGTCCGGTTGAGATCAACTGTCAGACAAAGTTTGTACCCTAGATACACTTCCACTCTACCCAACAAGGTAATAAAAGATACACTTTATAGATGTTCAAGAGAGTTACATTATTTTTAACATTCCTTCTTTTAAGTTGGTAACAATTTGTAAACTTTTTATAAAATAACATTTGTTTTGAAATATTAACTGCCGGAGAGCTTCTGTAACATTTTTATCTATGCAAATAAATGGTACGGTGCACCGTAAAGATTTTCTCACACATTTATCTTAAAATAGAAATTTATAAAAAAAACTCTTAAGATTTGTGAAAAGAAATAGTAAGTATACACCAGAGATCATAAATTAAATAATATACACTGATACTTAATTACTCCAAGACATTTGGAACTAAGAACCCCGTTACAGAAAAACTGAGAAAAGAGAAACATCTTTGTCCACCAAGAATAATAAGAATCAAAATAATTTTAAAATACCTGAATTAAAAAAGTGTATATATTTGTTTATAGCTGAGAAATTATTGATTTCATAAAAATTTATTTCAAAATAAATGCTTATTTTTAATAGTACTTCAACTTTACAACAAATAGTTGCTACGTATCTCAAATAGTTGCGGAGAAATGATCAAAATTGGAAAATTTACTTTAAATAAAGTACCCTCAAAGTCATTTTTATGAGAAAATAAGAACTTCCATCTCGTTTATAGTGATAAACGGTGTCTAAATATAAAATTTAATCAAAATCGTTAAAGCTAATTTCAAGAAAATCTATTTTTCTTTTTGGCCTTCAGTAAGATACCCATAAATTTAGGGCTAGATATCTGATTCCAAAAGCCCCATGGGGNGGATACCCCAAGTTTTAGCCCAATCGGTAAAATAGGTACAGAAAGACGGACAGCAATGAGAAAACAAATTTTGGTTTCAGAGGGTCATGAAACGTTGGCATTTATCAAAATCTCTCAAGTTCAATTTTTTTTTTGACGATCACTATACTATCTCTCAGAGATATCGAAAAAGTAAAAAGAGATCAACTTACCTTTTCCCCTGATTAATAAGACTGTAATAAGTAAACTGAATTCAAATCTGACTACACACCAATCAAATCTCCCTGCTCACTGAGAGATTATCTAGGTTAAGTTGCGTATACAAACACATGTTCCAATATTCCACGTCATTATCCTCCCCCCATTCTCTCTTCCCCCTTGTCCGCCCCTGTTAGGTAGTGCTCCGGCTAAACTGAAGCGCATGATAGGATTTCCGATTGCTTTGGCCCTAACATCCGCTTACATCAATACGTAACTACTTTGAGCTCATTGACAATAGATTCCCAATCAAATGATTTATCGGCGGATCAATTATGATATTAAAAAAAAAAAGAATATTAACAACATTTAATGCTGACACGAGAAGAGTTTTTTTTTTTAAATAAGAGGCTCCATGATTTGGATTGTAATGTTGGAAACGGGACTCAGATCAAATATAAACATATTTAATCCTATTTTAAAATTTGGTATCCAAACATTTTAATCACAGATTTATTAAAAGTTAATCTGTGATTCCCTCTCCCCAATATGAGAGATTCAAATTTGTTTAACAGTGATACTTTAACAGATATTCGATATCATTTTGGATCAAATAATACTTGAATAATAATTATAAACATAAAATTACATTTCACTGAGATTTTTCATTCTTTTAGTCGTAAATAGTTCTAGTCTTAAAGGAAAAAATAATAAAAGCTACTAATATCATTCATCATAAATTTGTTCTTTAAGATTATCAATTAATTAGCCTTAATTTGACATAATAATCCACTAGTACATATAAGATTAATTTTATTAGAAAGAAGTTATATAGGAATATTTATTAAACTAAGTTTACTTCCAACACCTATTGAAGGCTTCATCTATATATAAAACAGCTGTACCTACCCGAATCAAATTAAATTCCAGAAGAAGCTAAAAAATAAAACCAGTGGGGAAAAATTTAATTTTAAAGAATATAGGTAAACCAAATCCGATGTCGCCCTCTTTTAATATCGTATATTGGTGACTGCTCAGGTATAGCCAAAGTTCTTGTTTATTTTATTAAATTTGATTAAAAAATATACATTCACAATATATCACGTAGAACTAAAAAAATATATAGCACAACAAATATGACTTTATGATAAAACAAAATTCAGCAATAATGCCAAAAACAAAATTTTAAGTTGCGTTTTGAAAAAATATAGTTGATCAAGCAACTATATAGTTAATCGGTCAGATAAACTCATGAGATAGACACAGTATAATTCTGATATAAAGAATCCAATAACTTAGCTAAGCCGGTAACGTGTCGGCCTATTAAACTACAGGTTCGATTCCCGGCACGGCTGATAAATGAATCATTGGTGAAATATGTGTTTCCCCTTTCACAATGATGAATTAAAGGCCGGGGGGCTTGGTGTTGTGTCGGTTCTAGAATCAAGTTAATCTCTAAGCCTTGTACTAATATAATAAGTTGGTTCAGAAAGATTACGTAAAATTCCTCAATATTATTCCATGTTGAATATTGTTCAATTATCTAGAAATTAATCACTGACTAAGAAAAAACAAATATAACCTTACTTTAATTTTTAAATTAAAAATGTACCTTTTTTTTCACAAGATGAATGACACAAAGCTATTTAATCTTCTGATATTTCAACTCTTACTTCAAATAAAACAATGTGTCAAAAAAAACCTCAGGCTTTCTTAGAATCTGAAATTCAAGGAGGGAAATATAAAAAAAGAAGAAGAAAGTTGCCAAGTGAAAAGAATGAGGCGTTCGGATCACAAAAGTGTTTGGGGTCTTGGGCTGGTTGGCAGGAGGGGGGCAAAAAAAAAAACACCCTTAGAAGGCTGGTTTCTGGGAAGGCTGGAACATTAGACTGATTACCATCTTACACAGTGAAATAATTGAAACAGATGGCGACGTAAAAACTGCTAGCGTTGAAACTTCAAGTTTTCAATTAAGAAACAACTTTTTATAGCTTATGAAAATGTTGATTGAATTATGAGATATTTTATGTAGCTGTCAAAGTAAGTTTAACAATAACATTAAAGAAAAGGGTAAGTGATTTCCTTAAGAACTAATTTAAGTTTTTGATTCTGTTTGGATTCGTTTGTAATAGATAACATAATAAATGGTGACGAGATTAAACCGGATAATAATAAATTATCATTTGGCGAATCAAATAAAACATATTACTACAAATACAGTATATTCTTAATAATATTAATTAAAAAAACGTATCGGTGGGCACGCATATTTAATTCCAGGCTGTTGATTTCTGTATTCACCAAACAAGGAGCAAAATTGTGGCAAAAACAAAGGTGACGTCATAATAAATGTCATTGAAGATTTCTTGACCAATCTATGTGAATAATTTACTTCAAATGTCGATGCTACATTATTATTAATCTTTGCATAAAATGGGACAAAATACAACTAGTGTAGATATAAGTTAGCATTAACATTATTATTAGCACCACGTCTTACTACCCGTTCGGGTTATACGCACTTACGGCAATGTGTAATGGTAGGGTAATTGTGAGATGAAATGGAGGACCTACAGTTTAACGTGGAATTCCGAACCACGGTGGAGGCCTGGCATTCCCCACATTCACAAGATGTCTTGTCAGAGTTGAAGGAAGGGTTTGGTAATCAGATAAATTTATGCCGGAACCGGGGGTTGAACCCCGGCCGCCAACATAGAAGTCCGACACCTTACCCCTAGACCACCAGGTCACCTAGCATTACCAATGTAATATATTTGGATACTTCTAAACCAACGAGATTATTAACTTTTAAGTATTTATATTATCAATGTAAAGCTTTGATTGCGGACTAAAAATGTTATACAGACTTTAAAACATGTTTACAGAATTATAATACTGATATATTATTTGAGCCACTGAATATAAAAGCAATTAGTTTTATCAATCCCGTTAAATATCGTAAAATGATGCCCTGCAACACGTGACTGGATTTCATCTGTTGCTTTCGTTTGTTTTTAAACCACCACTTTGGGCTGCGCTTGTGTGTTTTTCTAAAACTCTTTTTTTGAAACGTTTACCTCGACCAATATCTGTATAGTGTATAAAATTCGACTCGATTGTAGTTTTGATATTTTGTTATAGGTTGTTTGTTTTATTTAGATCAAGAAAGGATATTACTATATTATCGTGTGTAATTGTGATTTGAGTCGTACGTAACAAAATGTATATGGAGTTGTGTAATGTTTATTAAATACTAACGAGGTTTTAAATACAAAAATGCCATGCTCGACGGAATCATCCCTTCAAGGTTATATTATAAAAACATCATCCACCATTTTGTGTTTTTGGCTGTTTTTCAAAATATAATATTATTAATCTCAGAACATCTTGATTAATTTAATTTAATAATATTACTTTAAATTACTCCACAGCGTTTTTGGATATTCCTTTTTATATGTTCTCTCCTATTGACATCCAACATGTTAGCAAAATATAAACCAACCAAGCCATATTATATAGGTCAATATAATTTAAATCCAAAATGCAACAAAACAAAATAAGTAAAAAAAACAAAAACAATTTCACTATTAGAGCTTAATTTAGATTAAAACAAATGTTTGTCAGAAGTTCGTTATTTTAATCCCGATGTTAATAACTTAGTTGATTAAAGTTAATCCAGTATGTTCGGATTATCGTATGAACAGAATAAACTTCACCAACAAGTTGATGAGCTCAACACAAAGTGTTATAAAACATCAATTTGACCATTCGCTTGATTTAATCCTGTTGCATTTTATTTGCTCTAATTACCAAACTTAATAATATCTGAAATTTATTTGCAATCATTTTCTGTTAGTCAAGGACTAACAAAATACAAATGTATTATTATTATTATTATTATTATTACATACACTATGCGTCTAAAGGTTGTGAAATTAATTATTAATACCCCACCATTTTAATTGGTTGAAGTGACATGATTTACTAGTTGTGCTTGCAATCTCGAGTGGGCGCAAATGAATGGTGTACGTTAGCTCTCAAGTTTCCACTGTTTTCTTTAGTGAATAGCCAAACAGATTCAAGCGATATTTTTCAAAGGTTGCGTATCTCTTTTCTCTCTTTATTGAATTTGTAAAACGTACGAATGAAAAATCACAGATGGGCTGAAATCCTTTAAGAGGATGCTCCATGCGAATGCAAAAACGTTTGATATACAACGTTAAATATATATATAAATATATGCATATAATTATATATGTATATATAATTGCAGGATTGTAAATAGTTATATATAATTGCAGGATTGTAAATAGTTATATATAATTGCAGGATTGTAAATAGTTATATATAATACATGCACAGGTAGCGTACTCTAGTGGCTTACATATAAATATACATATATAAATATAGATAACTATATGTAGATAGGAGCATTACAATTGAGTCACGAGACCAATTTCCCCATAAGCTCACAGGAGGATTGGGCCCAACTCGTTGACCAGGAGGTTTATAAAATATATAGATCTATCAAACTTAATAACATAAGAGTTGGAGCACGTATACTTGTTATGAGACAAGGTTGTGCATATATGTATAGAAACATATAAGTAAAACTATAGTAACTAGATCTAAAGTAACTACCCTTAATGTTAGGTCTACGGGATATGATCACAATAAAAAAGATCCTGTTACATACAGACGTCTTGGTATGGACAGACATGAGGACAGACAGAATAAAAAAATCCACTTTTTTTTATGTTTGGGCTCACGTACTTGCTTTAATTAAATTCGTATTTGATACACAATAAATGCTAAATCATGTCAAACACTTTACAGGATTTTTGTCAGATTTTCACGTAAGTAAACTACCTTAATTTATTTTTGGAAACTAAACGTGTACTATTATTTATCACGTAAAATGATCCCTACATGCCAATTTTGAACAAAATGGTTAAAGATTTTTTTAAATCAATTTTCAAAAATCAATCATCAGTACACTTTCCATAAAATATTTTTTACACAAAAAACAGGTGTACAGTGTTATTTTTCAGGTGATATTTGTCAAGTAAAACAAATCCTAGAAATATATTTTTAACCCAATCATTAGGGCAATTTTTGAAAAAAAAAATATTATCATTCCAAAACATCACTCATTGGTAAACTACCCTTAATTTTAGGGCTAAGATCAAAATAAAAAATAAAGTTGAATATACAGAATAAATGAATAAATATCCCATTTTTTATATTGGGGCTCACATAAGGTAAAGATTAATCAAGAAGATAATCATTATATTGAGATGGATTTTTTTAAGCAATTACAATATTTTCTTTCGAACTTTAACTCCCTTTATCTCAAAAGATAATTTTTAAGTATGGACCCTTCTTCTAACTACAATTTCAATTTTATTTAATGAAAAATCATATTGAATTATCACAAAAAGTCACTCACTTTCATCAACCTTCAATACTTCTTGATTCATCGACAGTTTCGGAACAGCATCGCACCTGGCCACGTAAATATCTTCGTTCCAAGACAATATCATGCGTTGTAATATCTTCTGCACGATGTTTTGCCTACTCAGAACGGACGAGTTTCGATAGTCTTTCACATACATTTTCCTTATATCTTCGCTTTACACCATTGCTTATAACTTGTCGATTTATATTTCTCACCACTTAGTGATTATGATATGTATCACCATCGATTATAACATTACTGTCTATGTTGTCCGTGCACACATTTACTGAACAATTTTTGTCTACACAGCTCCAAAGAACTTTACCATCGGTAGTAGCATGAGATATTGAAAATTTGCTACTTTATATGACGATAAATTGTTTGGCTCTTTCACTCCACAAAAACGAACCGTCCATGTTTCAATCACTGGAACACTACACAAAGGGATTTCGATAGTTTGAATGTATATGTCTTTACATGTCTATGCACAACCTTGTCTCATAGCTGGTATACGTGGACAATCTGTAATGTTTACGTAAAATTTATATGTGGCCCAATTGTAATGTGGGATTAAAATTACCCATTTTAAATACAGATCATAACATGTTTACATGGCCCAATTGTAATGCTTACGTAAAATTTATATGTGGCCCAATTGTAATGTGGGATTAAAATTACCCATTTTAAACACAGATCATAACATGTTTACATAGCCCAATTGTAATGTTTACGTAAAATTTATATGTGGCCCAATTGTAATGTGGGATTAACACTACCCATTTTAAACGCAGATCATAACATGTTTACATGGCCCAATTGTAATGCTTACGTAAAATTTATATGTGGCCCAATTGTAATGTGGGATTAA
>CABEEJ010007708.1:0-14774 GCA_901482245.1 Timema douglasi | reverse complement strand
CCAACTGTATTAGTAACACTAAACCTTGTCGAGTGAGACTGTGTAAATGTTATACTGTAAACTTGTTCTATATTTGCTTAACTAATTTTTCATATTACTCTCCTTTTAGAAATTCTTCTGCCTCTTGACTGGTCACTGTGTTGCCCAGGTCACTGCAAGTAATCAAGTAATCACTCAAGGATATTTAACTTGAGAAGAGAATTAATTTGCTATCATTTTCTGCCTATTTGTAAAACTTGTAAAATGTAACCATTTTTTATGTCTACTAAATAAATCTATTGTGAAATTGAAAGGTTAAGTTTTCTAATTTAAACAGTAGTAGTAGTAGGTATAAAGTTTGGTGCACATGTATATATACATATATTGTGTGTTTATATATGTATATATAATTATATATATGTGTATGTAGTGTACACATATAAACATATATACTACATTTATATAAATATAATATATTTATATACATATCTATAAATACATAATGTATATGTATTAAGGGCATCATCTACTTTATATAAAATATTATTACACTAGTCTATTTACCATGGGAATGGCGGTTATGAAGCTTCCCATCCACTAAAACAATACTAGACTTTCTTAGTGTTCCCTTTTTCATTCTTTGAATTTTCTCATATCAAGAGAAAGTATTGTAATAGTTAAAAAACTTATTATGTGAAGCTGAACATATAAAAGTGAATTTTACAATAATTGCGTCTGTCTGTCCTTTCCTGCCACAGATCCAAAACGGTTGGATGGATTTTTTTATTCACACTTGATACTTTTATAAGGCTATGATTTGGGAGATTTTTTTGATTTTGACCCAAGCCCTCGAATTAAGAGTAGTTTACTAATGGAGGATTTTTTAAATTCCAAAATTTGTCGAAAATGGCTTCAACAATTTTGTTTAAACTGAATATATGGGGAGTTTACCTCCTAGATAACAATGTAATACTTGGTTTTTGGTTAAAACTTCATTAAAGGTTAGTTTACTGAGGATGGATTTTCTAAAACAAAATATTTTGAAAATTACTCTAATGATCTTATTTAAAATATATGTCTTAGATAGTGTTTGGCGGGTACTTGTTTTTTGACGGAAATTTGTTTAAGGGTAGTGAACTGATAATTTAAAAAAAATTTAATGTTAAAAAAAATGTTTTAGTTATTTGGTTTAAAAAGATTTATGTTAAATTTTTATGTTATACATAGTTATTTATTTTTGTTTTTCTAAAAAAAAATAATCATTTTATAATAGTTGACTGATGACTGATTTATTTTAGATTTGATTAAAAACATTAGATACAACGATTTTGTTCAAAATTGGTATAGGGGGACAATTTTACATGATGAATAATAACTTATGTTACATTTTCAACTTAATTTAGGAGTAGTGTATTCACGACAAACTATATAAAATATTACAGTTTCAAAATTGATATTGGATTGCGTTCAAAATGGGTATTTGGGAATGGTTTTTAATCATAATAAGGAGTAGGCCTATGTTTTTATTTTCACAAACTACAAATAATTTAATACCAAAAATAATTTATTTCTGAAAATTTGAAATTCTTAAAAAAATAGTTGAATAGTTTGGTTAAAATTATTTGTCTATAAAACTAATTTAAGTAGTGTTAATTGTGATAAACTAGATGACGTGTTGTTTTTATGACGAAAACTTAGAAAACTTACTTGAGGGTAGGTTACTGAAAACCCAATTTTGAAAATTTTCTTCGAAGCAACAATTCGAACAATATGAAAAAAAAAAATTGTGAGATTGTCTGGTGCCACTTATTTAAAACATGTTTATTTGTTTGAGGAAGGCCACATCAATATTTGATTTTAATTTGATTATTTGATCTCAGAACTAATTAAATTTCCTGTGAAACACAGTAGAAAATAAACAAATTTCACATTTTTTTTAAATTATAAAAACTTGAATTATAAGCTTTTTAACCCTATGGAGGTATGTTGAGAACTTTTACCTTAGTTTAGGTGTAGAGTATATTTTGAAGCAACAAACCACTTCTCAAATAACATGGAAAATGCAGACGTCTGTAACGCGTGTCACTGCTACCTTGTATTTAATAAATATTGTAATTTTACTTTGTATCAAACTAAATAAATGAAGTCGACAGTATGTTAAAAATAAAATAATAAAATACACATATGAATTATTCTACAATGATATTTTGAAAATGGAATGTCTATTAATAAATATAAGACTCAAATCTATAACTTTTACTAGGAAAACTAATCCTTTCTTTTTTACTTATAAATTGGGCAATGAAAACATAGTTCGCACCCTTTATAAGAATGATCTTGGTGTTCTTCTTGATAAAAAACTTTTTTTCCACTAACATGTTGATCATGTAATCTCCCAGTCACTAAAATTACATGGATTTATTAAATTTATTATGTTATCATTTAAAAAAGTTGACTGTTTTTTATATCTGTACTATGCCCTGATTAGATCTAAGTTAGAATACTCTACTGTTGCCTGGAATTCCATTACCTTAACTGACTCTCCTAGGTTGGAAAACGTTCAAAGAAAATTTGTCGCTGCGTGCTATGATAAATTCTTTAGTAACCGGATTTATTATGATTATGACTGAATTCGAAACCTCTTAGGGCTCTAAACTCTCTTCTCGCGTATACTTTATTGTGATGCCCTTTTTGTTTTTGAGATATTCAATAGCAAAATTTATTGCAAATTTGCCCTTGATCATGAAGGCATTCATATCCCTTCTCGGGCTTCTAGTAATCCAATTTTTTTTTTCAATAGCCCTTATAAGGTAAGCCCTTTAGGTCGTTGTATCTATAGCGCCAATTCTATATTTGTCGAATTCGACCTTTATCATAAAAGAAAAGCTAAACTCAGAGTTATTTAAGGAAATCCCTTATCAATAATTTATCACTAAGAGGTTCTGCCTATAATATTTACATTTTAGAATAATCTGATTTATATTTTGCATATTGTTACTGCTTTTAACCACTCTTTAGTTTTTTGGTATTATTGCTATTTTTGATTATTTATCATTATTAATTACTTTTTTTTGTAACTATTAATCATTATATAACATTATTTAGCCATTTTTGTTTATCTTATTTTCTCGTGTAGTTATACGTTTTTGAAAGGTACTTGTATACTTTCAGTGCTGGCCTGTTATAGGCACTACGACTGTTGGCCAGCACTATAATAAAGGAAATTGAAATTATTATTAGTAGTAGTACTGCGTCTTACTACCCGTTCGGATTATACGCACTTACGCTAATGTGTAATGGTAGGGTGATTGTGAGATGAAATGAAGGACCTACAGTTTAACGTGGAATCCAAACCACGGTGGAGGCCTGGCATTCCCCGCATTCACAAGTTGTGATTAATACACGTCTTGTCAGAGGTAAAGGAAGGGGTTGTTAATCAGATAAATCTGTGTCTGGACCAAAGATTGAACCCCGGACTTGCAGAACAGAAGTTTGACACCTTACCCTTAGACCACCAGGTCTCCCAATATATATTAAAAGTTTGTGTTTAAAATATTAATATTATTTTTGTAAAGGAACGGAAATACATTCATTGCTAGTTTTACCGATTACTGTTTTGAAAGTTGGAAATAGAAAACAAATAAAAATAAACTACACGTTTTTCTCAAAAGAATATTTGTTGGTTTTTTTAGAGTAAATAACAAAGCCTTTTCAACGCCAAAGACACACAAACAAGCTTTTGTCCTTAAGGGGGACCTATTGAACAAATTGTTTCATTAAGTTGAAAAGTTTCTCAAGTTTTTGTTTGAGAAAAGCGTATAGAACTTGTTACTAGATCTTTTGAAGTACCTCAGATAACGGCGCTGAAAGTTTTGCTATAAGAAGGTGACTAATGGAGATTACTAAAAGTTTTGTTAGTAGATAAAAAAAAAGGTGTTTATATTTTTTGTTTCAAAGAGTAAATCTTAGCGTAGCGATGAGGTGGAACATGGGGAGTGGTTAAGTTTCGTTCAAATTTAGAATAATGATCCTGAAATTCGTATTATAATATTCCATACACAAGGCCGATGATTCAGTACATAATTATTTCAACACCAAATAATTACAAGACAACTATTACCGAGTGACTATTGGACCAAAAAATGTTTCAATTAAGTGGTTGAAATTAAATATATATTTTTTTCCAAGTGAAACGAGATTTTGTTTTAGATTGACCATTTATCATTTCACCTGTTTGTCCGGATATTTGTCCCACGATAACTGTAAAATGCGTCTAAAATTTTTAAATAAATTTGGCTGAGACCTAATTTGGAACTAAGCCAAACAATGTCTGTTCTGTAAATGGTTTTTAAATCAGGTTATCCGTTTTAATATGATAACAGCTAAAAAAATGTATGTTTGTTCCCTAATAACTACTATACGTGTTGTCCAATTTTAACTAAATTTGATAGGAACATTCTTTTAACAACATTCAAACAATTTTTAATAGCTCATCTCAAGGGATTTGAATTAAATGTTATAAGAATTCGGTTGAGTACCTAGGACGTATTTTTTGGTAGATTTTGACATGCATTGTGAGAATAACGTCTTAAACTATAAAAACAACGGTTATTCTCTATGAATATAATGTACTGTTGAATATAATATTCAATTGTTTTCTGTTTGACTTGACTACAAAGGAAAAATATTAATTTAAAAATCTAGGAGATATTTAAACTTGAAATTCGAAGATATATCTTAACCTGAATTAACTGTAATAACATGACATGAATCTTAGGCTAAGGGCACACTGGCTATGCACTCAGCAGTACCTTTGCTCTGGCTTGTACAGCCAACGAAGGCACACGACAGTCCAATACTGTCACCCACATTGCTTTCAGCTACTGCAATACACCGAAGAACAGTTTCACTGAGATTTAGTATAGATTTCCAGAAAATAACAGTTCAAAATGAGCATTTACTTACATAGTATGCATTTATTAAATACTAGTCCTCTATTAAAAAAAAAGGTGAGGATGGACAACATTTATATGGCAAGAGATAAAAGGATCTCATAGAGGTCTCCTTTCCGACACTAATGATATTAAATGGTCCAAATCAGCACTTTCGAGTCAATATTGATGATTTTAATAAAAACATTTCGGCTACAGCAGTAGAGAATATTCATAGCACTGGCAGATACGGCCGAAAAAACAAACTAATTTTATTTCGGATAGTGGACGGCCGAAATGGCAATGCACCTCATCGCTGTGACCCACTCACGTTAGCTGTTAATAGGAAGAGCTTTGTTTGCCCGTGTTCGGCCGTATACGGTAGGGAAAAAATACTGCAGAATACGGATTCAGTGTGACCTTAGCCTTAATAAGATGAACTCTGGATTGATTTTTTTAAATACAGGGTGTGAGTTCTTCTGTTCACAGAAATACTGTACGCGTGTAACCCGAATGGATAGTAAGACGTGGTAGTAAAAAAATATAATAGGATTAATATATTTATAGTACAAAAAAAACTGGTTTATTCCCGAATATACAGTATACTTTAATTTTACACTCACGCAAACAATTTTAAGAAAATAATACTATATATACTTTTTTTTTCAAATATTACAAAAAAATAATTGGTAAAACTTGGAAAGAACGGTGTTACCGTTCCCATACAAAAATAATCTTACTATTAAAACACTAACTTTAAATTGATATTTTCTACTATTTTATTTTTAACAGACTAGTCTTCACTTATTTAGTGTGGTACAAATTAAAATTTAAAAACATAAATAAGGTGGCAGCCTACCGTGGAAATGAGACGCGTCACAGAAATCCCACGATGTTTGAGAAGTGTTTGTATATCAAATATTTAGTCATTTTTGATAATAAAAACATTTTTCGAGATCTTCCCGCGAACTTTAGGAACGTCTCATTTGGGTCACAGCTCCGGGTTTGGGAACCACCGCTATAGGAAGATGTTGGTACTTTCAGCTCCATTTTGGCGTGAACCAGATCTTAAAAATGGCAATCATTTTCTTTAATTAAATAATGGGCTATCTCTGGACACCTGCAACGCGTATCAGCGCTCCGTTAATTTAGACAATACAGGCTCCGACACAGACTCCATATCCATAGGTCCTTGGTCCGTAGTCCATGGTCCATGGTCCGTAGTCCGTGGTCCATGGTACATGGTCCGTAGTCCGTATTCCGTGGTCCATGGTACTTGGTCCGTAGTCCATATTCCGTGGTACATGGTACTTGGTCCGTAGTCCGTATTCCGTGGTACATGGTACTTGGTCCGTAGTCCATATTCCGTGGTACATGGTACTTGGTCCGTAGTCCATATTCCGTGGTACATGGTACTTGGTCCGTAGTCCATATTCCGTGGTCCGTGATACTTGGTCCGTAGTCCGTATTCCGTGGTCCATGGTACTTGGTCCGTAGTCCGTAGTCATTGGTCCTTGGTCCGTCGTCCGCAAGAAATCGACGCCACATATTCCTATTCCGTAAGTCCTTACTCTCTATAAATTGCTCAACTTTTAACTTTATACGGACTACCAATCACAGCCGAGTAAATATGTGCATGCGCATTGAAATAAAAGAACGAATGACAGCGAAAGGATCCGTCGCTACGGAAACATATGCAAAATTAAAATATGACTACACGTGGAGCTATTTCAGAAACATTTTTCTAAAAAATCTAAACACCTCGGGAAGAGCGGCTTCTAGGAAAATATTTTCTGATAAATATCAAGTTCTCATAAATATTGGATTTGTTTTCTTAGGTTCAACACCACTATTATTAAAGAATATTAAAAGTGCTTGTTTTGTCTTCATCCAAAATACTAGTACATCTGTTTTGCATTTTCAGGCTACTGCAAACACTTATTTATTTTAAAGTTTGATTGTTAAAATATAGTTATAAATATATTTAACATGTTTCATATTAGTTCCTTTTCCAAGTTATTCGCCCAAGAGTTACCATGCTGCATGTTGAGTATTTCCCAGCCAACTTTAAAATCCCTATGTTTCGTTCTAGAGCGAACAAGGAATCAATTCCAAGATGATTGTGTGTGACATGTTTGACGCCAGTGATCAAGGGTTATAAATGGAGCTGTTCAAAAAAGATGAGTCGAGGCAGCAAAAAAACAAAAAAATACATCATGAAGAATAGAAAAATTATACTAAAAATATATATTTTTGAAAGAGTGAAGCGAGGGTCCTGTTTTAATTTGATAATTTAGAATTTCGTCTATCTATCTATCTATCTATCTATCTATCTTTTTTTTTTAGCGATTAATGCCAAATACTTGGACCAACTATAAACAAATTTGGTATGGACATGCTTTGAATCCAGGCCGAGGGACGTCTGTAAATAAATTAGCAATTTGTATAGATTGTCTGTCTAGTTTTTTTCTACTGATTAATACCCAATCCATTGACCATTTTTAAATATAACTATGGAAAGAAATGCTTTGAGCTTAGACCGAATGACGCGTGTAGTTTATATACATTTTTGACCTATATTGCAAGAATAACGCCTTAAACCACGTGAACAATGCTTATAATATTGTAAGAATATGGTATTCATTTGTTTTCTGTCTAAATTGATCACAAAAGAAAATTATCATTATTTCATTACACCACAAGACAAATTGTAGGATAAATTTCAACCAAATAGAAATCTAAAGATTGTAGTAACGATAATAACACGAAGGAAGTGAGGTCTACTGTTCACAGAACTACTAGTAAGACTGTAGTAACAAGAATAACATGGAGGGAGCGAGGTCTACTGTTCACAGAACTACTAGAAAGACTGTAGTAACGATCATAACATGGAGGGAGAGAGGTCTACTATTCACATAACTTCTAGTAAGACTGTAGTAACAAGAAGAACATGGAGGGAGCGAGGTCTACTGTTCACAGAACTACTAGTAAGACTGTAGTAACAGGAATAACGTGGAGGGAGCGAGGTCTACTGTTCACAGAACTACTAGTAGACTGTAGTAACCATAATAACATGGAGGGAGCGAGGTCTACAGTTCACAGAACTACTAATAAGACTGTAGTAACGATAATAACATGGAGGGAGCGAGGTCTACTGTTCTTAGAACTACTAGTAAGACTCTAGTAACGATAATAACATTGAGGGAGCGAGGTCTACTGTTCACAGAACTACTAGTAGACTGTAGTAACCATAATAACATGGTTGGGAGAGATGTCTACTGTTCACAGTACTCATTATTTTGTTTTTAAAGGTATTTTATAAGAAATGCACCCGCACAAGTGTGGTAAGAGAATGTCAAACTACTGTGAAAATTATGTGATGAATTACATGGGTAGTGGACACACATATAAATGCGCCAGTCTCATATTGTTTGAATTTCCGGTGACTGGGCCGGGAGTTTAGAGTTATGATCTCGTACAAGGGTACTAAAGGGGGTTTCCACATGTGATTTATCACGGTAGTTCTACCATCTCTCATTTTGTGCCAATGCGGATACATTTCTTCTAAACTACATTCCTTACCCCTACCATTTAAATGAAGCTGCTACCAGCCATGATTAAAAAGTAAAATTATCAATTTCCCTCACTAAAAGTTCAACATCAACACCCAGTTGGACTATGTTATTGAAGAGGGTAGTAATGCAACTTGGAAAAATAAGTCACGTTAACTGGAAAAACAATCTCTTTAAGCTAAATTGTTATTTGTGTAATAATTCCTCACCATGTCCCCATTCCACGGGGAAAGAATTTGCGATAAAATGTCTCCATACTTGTGAACAAGCTTACTTCCAGCCAATGGGAAACCTGTTTCCCCAGCACCGCCACCCCATTTTCCAAACCAGACTTTTATCGGCTTTGCCATCCTGAGCAAACACTGCTATGTAGAAACTGTTGTTTTTACTGATGCGAGCAACGCAAATAAAAAAAATATATATGAAGGGTACAGTATAATAACCGATCAAGTGACATTAAAACCACCCTAAAATTTGCATCTTTTTTAATTCAGACTAAGTTTACTCTTTTAAAGTTGAATATTAATTTTTAACCGCTTTGATGACCGAATGGCCCAAGGCGTCATTCTCGTAATATACTGGTCTGCCGATGACTGGTAGGTTAGGGTTAAAATCATGGTCGGGTGTACTGAGAGTTACCAAAATAGTTTTCTACGTTTTTACCTTTTCTCTGGTGACCTGATGGTCTAGGGGTAAGGTGTCGGATTTTTGTGCTGGGGTCCGGGGTTCAATCCTCGGTCCCGGCACAGATTTATCTGATTACTAAACCCTTTATTCACCCCTGACAAGACATCTTATGAATGTGGGGAATTCCAGGCCTCCCCCGTGGTCCGGATTCCACGTTAAACTGTAGGTCCTCCATTTCACCTCACAATCACCCTACCATTACATATTAGCGTTAAGTGCGTTTAACCCGAACGGGTAGTAAGACGCGGTGCTAATAATAATAATAATACTTTTTATCAACACCTCGGAGAGAAAGAAAGGTGATAAAAAAATTAAACACAAGATTTTGATAAATGTCGACGTTTTATGAACCCCTGAAACAAAAAAAAAGTGGTTTTTCCCAATCCCGTCTGTCTGTACCTTGTGATTGACCAAAAACTATTTTGACGATTGGGCTAAAACTTGGTGTCTGGTATTTTAATAAGATACCCTCGAGGGATTTTTGGAATTAGATATCCATCCCTAAAATAGTTTACTGACGGGCAAAAAGAGAAAACATCAATTTTCTCAAAAATCACTATAACGATTTTGATTACATTTTATATATTGACGTTGATCATCATAATAAACAAAATGGAAATTATCATCTTCTCCTGAAAATGACTTTGGGAGTACTTTACATGAGGGACATTTTCCAATTTTCATAATTTCTCCGCATTTATTTGTGATAAGAAATAATTTATCATTGTAAAATTCTAGTACTATTAAAGATAAAAATCTTTGATTTGAAATACATTCCTATAAAACAAATAGTTCCTGAACTATAAGAATATATATATATATATATAACTTTTAAATTCAGGTACTTGAAAATTAATTTGATTCTGATTCTCTTTGGTAGTCAGAGATATTTCTATTTTCTCAATTTTTCTGTTACAGTGTTCCTAGTTCCAAATGCCACAGAGTAAGTAAAAGTCTATATTATTTCATTTATTATCTTTGGTGTGGTGTTTCTACAACAATTTACCTATATACCTATTATTTCGTTTCACAAGTCTTAAAGAGTTTTTAGAACATGTTTATTTTAAGATAAAAGTGGGAAAAAGTAATTGTGGTGAACCGTAGGTAATTTTTTTTTAAATAACCACGTATCACTACTTATTAAGGTTGTACGCTTATATAAACTATTCTAATGAAATAGGGATGAGGAAAGAAGAATTTTAAAATGAATTTACCTGCATTTGCGTTGAAGGCTAGTGGGAAAGCATTTAGGTAAAACAATTCTCATTAGACCCGAACAGGATTCGAAATGATCTATTCTTCCTCCATAAAAATGCAGTCAAATTAAACCTTACTTATTTTTAACCCATTAGCCTAATTATTACGCCATAGTTTAACATTAATGAGTAGTAAGACGTGGTGCTAAAAGTAATAATTAATTCGTCTGGTAGAGTAAATATATATTGTCATGCTAAACTAATTTAATTGTTTTACGACATTACCGATTATGAACTATCAAGGTTATTTTTATCACACTCGGCTGTTGTTTGAAAGTACTTGATATATTTGGAGTTTAAAGGACTCGAATATTAAATTAAAATTGTGATATAGTTTTATTATATGATCGACCGGAAACCGCCACGAGATCAACTGAGATCAATCCATGGTTTTAACCCTCGAAGTAGATTTCTAACCTTCCTCCAAGTAAACTCTTGTGTATTTCCTCTTAATTACCCTTTTATTCCTAGCTAATTGAGCTAAGTCGCTAATATCACCCTACTCTCTTATGACCTCATTGCTGGCGAGGAGCTTAAGCACCCCTTAATACCTTGAGATGTGGGCTAGGTCTCAGAATATTATGGTTTTCCTCTTTTAACCACACACTCAAAAAAAATTTTTTTTTTAGTTTTCTTCTCCAGACTCTTTCAGCAATTGCCTCTTCCCTTTCATAAAGATATTTTTTTTAAGTTAAAGTATATGATTGGTCTAAATGTTATTAAATCTAAAATCTCCTGCTTCTGGCTTAAAGAATCTTAAGGTAATGTTATCAAACACTAATTAGTCATGTTTCGGGCTAAAATAGACGCACAATTACTAGTAGTTCTGTGAACATTATTATTATCATCACCGCGTCTTACTACCCTTTCGGGCTGTACGCACTTACGCTAATGTGTAATGGTAGGGTGACTGTGAAATGAAATGGAGGACCTACAGTTTAACGTGGGATCCGAACCACGGCGGAGGCCTGGCATTTCCCCACATTCACAAGTTGTTATTAATACACGTCTTGTCAGAGGTGAAGGAAGGGTTTGGTAATCAGATAAATCTGTGCCGGGACCAAGGATTGAATCCCGGACCTCCAGCACAGAAGTCCAACACCTTACCCCCAGACCACCAGGTCACCATTCCCATATTTATTTCTTGGTGAGTAATTTAGATAGACAAAAAGTTAATACTATATTCAATTGTATAATATATTATTATAAACTAATTTTTGTTCACGTGGATTAAGAAGTCAGTCTCGCAATAGATGACAACATAAAAAATATACATACACGTTGTTCAGCCTAGATTCAAAGAATGTCCACGCCAAATTTCTTTACAATCTGGTCCTAGATTTTGGTGGAAATCTCAGAACAAACATCCATACACCGGAGAGGTGAATTTTCAAACGTTCGAACTAAAACAGAACCTTTCCTCCGCCTAGTAAATAGTAATAATAATTTTACCAATAAAACATATAAATTTAAACCCTTGATAAATAATTACGTGATTGTGTCAATGTTCCCATTCTCATTAAAATTTACAAATATTTCTCTAGTTCTTAAAAATGGTGGCTTTATTTGTTTTTTATATGCTCTTTAGTTGCCAATGTTTGTTTCGGTGTTGAACGAAGGGGAAGGAGGGGGATATAGCCTCCTTTCCGGAAACGGCGTTGAGACAGAATTAATTTCGTCGCTTTTTAAGAGATCGTAGTTTTAGAATTGAATTATATGAAGCTATTTCATCTAGCTCGTTGATCATAATATTATCTTATTTGGGGTGAATAAAGTGAGATTTATCAACACAAATATAATACCATCTTATCTATCTTAACCTTGTACAGCATAGCCAACCATAGATAGACCAACCAAACGCTCGCGTTTTTATATTTATTTTATCGAACAAAGATTATTTCTACTTTTATACGTTGCCTAGAATCGAACCGGGTTATAGAGGACAGTTATAAGTCAAGGGAATATTAGTTCGATTCTGGCTTGTGTTTAACGGGCTAACCTAATGTCCCTCCTTTTCCATACCTTCCTCCTTCCCTTCTACTTTTCTTTCTCCCTCCATTTCCCCTTGGATCCTTTCTGATCCTCCTTACCCCCNCCCCCGTCTGGTCACATCCCAATCCTCCCGCTTTACTCTTGGACCATCCGAATTTAATCGCGTTAGTGGGATAGGGACAAGGAAGATAGAATTTGAGATAGAGAGACAAATAGAGAATGTGAGGGTGTGAGTGTAAGTGCATGGGTGACTGAGTGTGTGAGTGTGTGTGAATATGAGTACGTGATTGCGTAAATGTGAGAGAGTGTGTGAGTGCTTTATGGTATGAGTGCATGAGTGTTTGTGAATGCATGAGGATGTGGGGGGCGAGAGTACGAGAGTTTGAGAGTGTGTGATTGTGTGTGTGTAAAATTATATAAGAAAAATCTTCATCAGTACATATGGCTGCTATTTTAATCCAACACAATTTAATACATATTTGTCGTTTATGAGTTCGACCTAACACCCTGATATGTTAGAATATTTGGCACCGTAGTTGAGTACAAAATAATGAAAATGATATTCAGAACTTTATATGTATTATGTCCTGATAAAGCTTTGTTTGGAAAGTGCACGCCAAATCCCCAGGGACACTACTTGCGCTCTCAATAGCCGACTGTCAAGAAGTGACGTACCTACTCTGGTTCGAGTCTTGACGGGACTTAGAAAAACCTCTTTGAGTTTGAGACTGTCTTACTGGCCTAGAAAGTTAAGTAAGGGCTTACTTGTAAAGTGTTGTCTTTGACTACATTAGTTCATGTTTAAAATGAGAATATCATCTCTTATTTACAAAATGTTTTCCATCATATCCTCAATTCTTACTTTACAATAACTCATCGTTTAAAACCTGTTACCAATATGTTTAACGTGAGGGATGCTAACGTCCTAATCTAATTAGGTAAGGATGAGAAGAGTAGTTTAGGGGAAATTCACCACTATTTACCTTTAAGGAGGATACAGCATATAAAAAAATCCCTTCTCAGTGGACCTGACCGAGATTCGAACTACTACACCTATTACTGTTTCGAGCCTGTGGCCTGGGTCAGTTTTTTTTTTATCCAAGCCATATATTTTCCACTATCAGCTGGCTAGGCCTGTTGTAGCTTCATATGACTTATATTCTAACTTAAGACTAAGACAATCCTTGGTCCCGGCACAGATTTATCCGATTGCCAAACCCTTCCTTCACCTCTGACAAGACGTGTATTAATAACAACTTGTGAATATGAGGAATGCCAGGCCTCCACCGTGGTTTGGATCCCATGTTAAACTGTAGGTCCTCTATTCCATCTCGCAATCACCCTACCATTACACATTAGCGTGAGTGCGTACAACCCGAACGGGTAGTAAGACGTGTTGCTATTATTATTATTATTATTATTAATAATAATAATAATTCATCATTATGAAAGTGTAAACTCACACATCACCAATTATGAATTTTTCGGCCATGCTGGAAGTTGAACCCAGGATCCTTAACTCCGTAGACAGATATGCTACTGACTGATTTAAGGGGGCGAGATTCGAACTCTACTCTCAGTATGGCGGGTAAGTAAGGCTCGCCAGTAGAACAGGCTGCCGCTAAGCCTACTCTACCAGAATTATAACCTCCTATATTTTCGGAGCTTGGGCTCGGTGGTTGATTACTGCGAGGTTTTGACCCGGTTCTAATCACAGGAAAGACACGAAGGCTTGCCACTTTGTAGTCAAAATAAATATACAGACGGACTATATAGTGAGATAAAAAATAAAATCTCGTGTCGCGTGGTGTACTGGTTGAACGCTCGGGTTGGCGCTTCATACACCACCCAATCAATAACCTCCCTCCCCTCCAGTCCTTCCATATTCCTCTCTCCCCTCCATAGCCCCTAACTCCTATCTCTTTTCTAGAGCGTGTTACTACTACCCATCCGGGATTAACGTATTTGATTAATGCTGGCGAGCTAAGAAGATAAGAAAAGCATGACTCGAGAGGAAATGTACCCGGATTTTCATGGAGAGAGAGTGGAAAACTTTATAGGAAAAAAACTAAACTAGATGAGCATGACGTTTAGTCCGCGTGCTTGCCAATGTGCGTCGCCCATCTCTAACCTACTCTTTATTTTCATCTTTAAGGTTCTCAAAGTGGCATTGTAAGGCTTGGCCCCATCGTTTGACAAAGAAAGCCACCCCTACAATAATTGTATCTTTTGATTTCAAAATACCCGCTTCGGTGGTAGCATAGCCTAAAAGTTGATTCACACTGATAGAACTGTGCGCAGACTGTGCTGGGACTGTGTCGTGCTGCCAACAATCTCGAACAAGTCATTCCCATAAG
>CABEEJ010007707.1:0-28654 GCA_901482245.1 Timema douglasi | reverse complement strand
ATTATATAATTCTTATACCACAGTGGGTCACAGGCAACGCTGTAAGGGATTGCTAGTTTAAAATAAATTAAACCCTCTTATGTGTGGAGAGAAATTGGAAAATTATTTATTAAAATCAAAATCATTGCCTGTAGTCAAAATTAGAACCCTAACCTCCATTTCATCAGAAAACAAGACATGACAAGTTTCGCCCCTGAGTTTACGTCCTTAAAGATGCGGAATCCAAGATAAAAAGTGTCGTTTGGATCTAGATGAGCCGAAGAAGTCAACACGACGCGGCTCCTTATCAGGCGTACGTGGCCTACTGCGGAGTCACTGGTTTGACGAAAACATGACCATAACTGGAATGTGGTCGCGTGACGAGCTTTAATCAAAACACAAGAAATCAACGTCAATCAAATTCTACTTCCCTAATTATTTCTCCATTACTACAACTATGGATAGGCTGAATGGTTAACAATATGCAGCCCACATAAAAAACAACTATATGAAATGTGAACATTTGCCAGGCCTATTAAATCTATTGTGAATGGAGAAGGGAAATTGTTGGTTGAACTAGGAGGGTTTATCTATTAACTCTTTTTCCCATGTTTCTTGTTTCCTTCCTCTGTTTCCGCTTTGTCCCTCTCCTTTGTACGTTTTGTATTTTTTTAAAGGTCCTGGCGACCCTCCATGTGCTACGGGGTGGTTTTTTAATATATATTTTCCCACCCCTAACCTACTGAAAGCATTATTCAGCCCACCAGGGCGTCATTGTATTTCTGTATGAAGTTTTGTTATATGTTTCTATGTCGAATATTTTATTGAGGAGTGATTTTTGAAAATTCGATTTATTTTGAAAATGGCTGTAACCATGTTGCTTACTATGTATATCTGGGGAATTTATGACATGAACATGACACATAAACTGTATACTTGTTGGGGGGCGGGTGGGGGGGGGGAGGATTTGGCTTAGGATAGTTTTCTGACAGATATTTTAAAATTTGAATATTTTAAAAAATAGCTGTAACGATTTTGTTTAAAATGTTATCGGGAGACTATTTTACATATAAACAATATTGTATCTATATTTATATAAAATAAATTAATTCTAGGCTAGTGTATTTACAACAAACTCTAGAATATTTGAATGTTAGAAATTGACCTTGATGAGTGAATACAAAATGGGAATCGGTGTATAATTTTTAATTATAGTTGGAAAACGTAATTTTTACAAATAACAAATTGTTTTAGGATAGTTTACTAATATTCTATTTTTGAAAATTTGAATTTTATTTAACAATTTGGCATGACATTTTTATAAAATAGGGATTATTCATTATTGTGACTAACAAGATGGTATGTTTGTTTTTAAGTGTAAAACTTATTTAAGTGTACTTAACTAAATATTATTTTCAGAAACTGTCTTCTAAGCTACAATATGATAACGTTTGTGCAATTGTGTCGTAGCATATATTTGATTCCACTTTATGGTCAATACTGGTGCATATATATGTGATTTAGCTTCTTTAATTATTTGCACTACTTGTGGCATTGGGCTACAAGGATCGAAGAGAAACTTGTTTCTTACCCCATTGCACCACTCCCAGTGCCGATGCAGAACACCAACGCGAGAACATATCAATCACAACTACGCGCACCTGTGGCCTGAATTAGACTAACCACTTGTATTGTTATGAAGTAGTGACAAAGAAATTGAGATGCAAAGATCTCTAGCGACAAAGACACTTTACTCGTCTAAGTTCTAGGATAATCTCGAATCTTTAAGAAACTGTTTTGAAGCTATGGTGGTATGCAGGTGTCGTTCCCGTGTGTTCCATATGTTGTCCCCCACCCTTTTTTCCGTTATCCGTTTTCACTGGGTTATGTTGTTTGTATATACAGTGGTGACAGGACATCTGGTCGTTACTCTTGGACTTGATTATATTTGGGGAAGGATAAGCTCCGGCTTCAGATTGTTAAAATGTAAGGTCTAAACTCTCTTTGGCAATTTTAGTATATTTTCCCTTTTTTAAAAATTTCTGTTACATATTTAAAAATTCTCTTTTGGTTATTTCTTAAATGCTTTAAATAAAAATAAGATTTGTTTTTTTATTTTCTACGTGGTTAATTTTGTAACTTTTTCGTGTCAATAATATCGATTGTTGAAAAAATGTCGATTTAATTGCTAGCTCTGGGAGGGTTCAATCATTGAACTTGGGATATTATCAATATATTTAAATTTTTGAAATAATTCCATTATTGCCATTATTGAATTCTATTAGTTACATATTTGATATTTTTACCGTTTGTAAATATTTGGAACTTATTAACTGGGCTTAAATTTACGTAATGCGTATAATGATCTTATTTTACTATTAAACCATTAAGCTTCAACGTATGGTTAGTTAATTGTCTTTTAAGAAGTTCTATGGAATATTTTGTTATTATAATGAGATTGTTTAGTGTTAACCGCATAATGGAATAGGGGGTAAGTGTTCTGAGATTATTAAGACATTTTTGGATCAATTCTTATGTTTTATGAGAAATGTATTTTGTTAGTAGCTAAGTAGGATAGCATGATCATGAGAGTTTAACGTTATTTGCCACACTACCATGTATTCCCTTATATTTTTATAATTTTTGTGTTTAGTTTCCAATTTATTTTCGTTTGAAATTAAACACTTCAAAGTTAGGTTGCCGTTTAGCACGCTGTATTGCCGGCCTGACAAATAATACTATTAACTTCCATTCTGTAAAATAAAAGGACGGAAGGAACAATTTATGGAATTATTTTAAATAATTTAAATAAGGAATTTTGACTTAAGGAATAACACTTTCCTTTTATTAAACATATTAATTATCCTTCTAAGAAATTTGTTAACTCTTCTTTTATTTATTTCCAATGTCGGCCATGATTTATTTCAACGCATGTGTAGATCTGTCAAACAAGTGAGTGGAGGGTCTCATGATTGTAAAAGAAGTAAAAGAGTAAAGATGTAAATAACTCTAAACTAGCGCGCTTTTAAATTCCGACAAATTAAAATAAACATTTTAACTTTTTTATGAAAACACTATTCATACTCATTGACATATATTTCAATATTTATATTAAAACTGCATTGTATTAGATTTTTATCTCTAGTCCATAGCCAACATTTTATCCTTTGTTTTAATATATTAGTTTTCGCTTTGGATATGGAAGAAGAAGAAAAAAATAGAACGTTTTTAAATTTGATTTTTGGAAGATTTTCTGGAGAAGACTGGGGTCTTCTTCCTCCGTGTTGGTCTAACATGGAGCAAAATCTGTGGAGCTCTTAATTTAATTTTACAGTGAATTAACGGTTTTAAGGGGGCACAGTAGTCCCTATCCTGGCTAGGCTAAATTTGCCATTTTTTCGGTACATATATTTTGCGAACCATTTCATCAAGTGTGTTGAAATTTATAGTGGATGTTAGTTAAAGCTTTATAAGTATTAATAAGAAGCAAAATTTAGGTTGGAAAATAAATGATGAAGTTCTGAATTTTGTTTCTATTTGAATGTGTTAATACTTTTTTGCTGGTTCTAATTTCACATATAATAATTTATATTTTCCTTATTGATTGCCAGAGATACCTTTCGCTTCTAATTATTAATTAGTACCCCTCCAAGACTAACCGGTATTTTTTAAATAAAAATTGGTCGAATAGATTTTGAGATATGTGTGCCTAAACATTAAAAAATTTAGTTTTGAGATAAATCTATTTTAAAATTATATAGCAATTTTTACCAATTTAATCTTTTTTCCTTATTTTTTTTCTTATCTAATGCATTCCTGCAGCATATTCTGGATCATCTTGATCCTCTTCTTTCTCTTCAAACCTTATTTTTACTACTACTTTCTCTACAGAATTGCTAATTACTTTGTTATATTCAAAAAATTTGGTTGGTGGTTGTGGTAAGTTCTTGACGGAATAAAATGTTTCTGCCGACGCGACGACTGGCCTTTGCCTATACTTTGGAAGGCATACACAATTCTCAAATTTGCGTCATAATGGCCACTTTCTGTTCTACTTGAAGTCATAAATGAACAATCAGCGTTACAAGTTTTACACACAAGTAGTAAGTTCGCAACAATACCTTGTCTCTTATCAGGAAGCTCAACTAAGTCAACAGAATCTTCAGCACCACAGTTACGGCATCTAACAATTCTCAAAATGTTCTTATATAATATATTTAAATCTAACAAAATACTTCCTTCAAACATTTTACTTGGAAAATATTCGGTTTTTACACTGCACACGTTCAAATATTTGAGGGTTTTTTCCATATGAACTGAAAGAAGTAGAACTACTAGGACTTGGACTTGGATTATCAATCGGGGTTATGAAAATTTCTGAAGAAGTTTCACTTGAGAGAGTTGTTATTTTTTTTGTCACACGATATTTATTTCCCGAAAACTTTCGTTTACCAAACACCTTTGACCTGGGCATTTTATATATCACTTTATTAGTAAAACACACTATAAATAACTAATTATGATTTTAATTACAAACAATACATAAACAAAGTTTATAAACAGCTTGTTTAGAAACAATGGAACACATATATTATTAGCAGCCTATAGAAATATATCATAAGAGATCTATCACACAGTGGTATCATAGATGGATAGAAAATTTATTCCTACAAATTTTATAAATATAGTAGATAGTGAAACGATAGTCCTCACAAAATGTGTCCCTGAACCAAAACGATATGCAACATTGAATAGTAAAATTTAATTTTGACTAGCAAATATACAAGTAATTATTATGTGTTTGGTATCGATGGAAAGAGGAAACTTTATCCTGTTATTATATGTTTTTTAAAAAAAGTTCATTTTTTATAAACTTTAGGGTACTGTGTCCCATTAAAGTATAGTGCAACTAGCAAATGGAAAGCTAAGTGTATGTGCAAGAGCTAGACTGTTTATTTTTTTAAGAATTGTGAAGGATTTAACATTAATAAAGTGAAACAAATTTCTTAAGCTGGTGTTGTTTAAGCATGGACTAAATCATTGGTGAGGTCAAGCTAACTCATCAACTTTGAATTAATTTTTTTTTCCTTTTATCAAAAATCAGAATTCATGTATGAACCTTCAGAAAGACTATCTAATTCAGAGAATTAATTAACATTTTATTTTATGTCTAAATATTAATTTTATTGATTTTTTTTGTTCTCTTCTTCGTTTTTGTTTCAACAATACTATTTTATTTTGTCAAATTAGAATTATAACTATCCGGAATTTCATAGGTAGGATTGGGATGTGGTAAAAAAGGAAACAATAATAAACCCACAAAAGTGCCAATAATTGTTATTTTATTCATTTATTTTTATTGTAGTCTAAATAACTACATTTTATTTCAATAATCAATTTTTATTTAAATTGCTCATGTTTTATTTTAAGTATTACCCAGTGGTCTCAAGTGTTGAGAGTCGTCGTGTCACTGTCTGAATTAGCCGAGGTAAATGTTTTTCTTTTCTCTTTGATTATTATTTTTCTCCTATATCTTAGGAGTGGCGCCCAACAAAAGCACAATTTTATTCATCTTAACGTTATGTAAACAAGATTCGGATGCAACTGATACTAGACACAGAAAACTATAATTTATATAATACATTTTTTTAACACTACAACAGTTATTCCTTAGATAAAGTTTACTAATGGAAGTCTTGACGTTATGATAAGGTTGTTGTTGAGCTAAAGCCACAATTGATTATGTTGTTGTTATTTAATGCTGGTGCTCAAAATAATTAATTGATGTTTCTTTTAAAACTTCGCATGGTGTCAGAAAGTGGGAATAATAGCTTGTCAAAGCTTCTTGTATATTTTAAAGATTATCTCTATATAATATATTATTATACATTTTCATATGATATTAGCTTCTTGATGAATAAATATCAACTTAAAACTAGTTCATGCATTTATTAGTCTAATGGTTCACCATACCCATAGGTAGTGTATTTTTACATTTCTTTTCATTTTACTTTAATTTTGGGATGTATACATTTTTTTAATGAGCTCTACGAGGTTGAACTTCTATATATATTTACTTCCGCAACTGGTGTGGATTGCGAGATCTGAGTTTTGAATGTTTTACCTCAGGCATTTAAAGGACAGAACTCCAATCACTTACTCCTATTGCCCTATTTTCAACCCCTTGTTATTCATTGTTGTTTTGACCTTCTGTTTATTGCTTATTTTAGTTAAGGAGGGTTCATACTTCTTCCTATTATTTCGGGATCTCCGATTTTAATTACATCAATGGTTTAGGGATGGCGAAGGTAGGATTTACAGAAAACATATCCACTATTACATTGAGGGATAATAGGTTACAATCTAAAAAAAAACTTTTAATACAACCGGCTGGTATTTTTAAACGCCGCCATCTACTTACCCGAAAATTCAAACTAGATGAGCCCAATATTTAATCCACTTGCACACTAATTCAGTTTATTTCCTCTATTCCCTCATATTAAACCTATAGTATAAGAAGAAAACTCTCGACACAATGGTAATAAATCCTGTAACTGAAATACTTGTTATGTTGATAATTACAGGCCTTTTCCATGGTTCGTTGCTGAATAGGTTCAGCTACCGCAAAGTTGGTATTACAGCTTCAATCATATTCTTTATTGGCGTCCTGCTGACAAGTTTCTGCAACTCTTTCATATCCTTCCTCTTATCATATGGTATTATCACATGTAAGTGTAACTTATGGTTGTATGAGTGCCATAGATATAATATTCAAACTTTTTAATAATTACTTTACATATTTAAACCTAAATAATAGTAGAAAACCAACTATAAAGTGTGACGTTATTTCATATAATTTATTTCAAAATTAATTCAGTTATATATTGTTAAAGCAGATTCTATGTTGTGACAGTGGGGGATAAATATATATTATTGACGCCAACTCAACCATTTCAAAACCAAGCGAAGACGCGCAGATAGTATTTAATTTTTCGAAATATTCAATAACAAATCGGATCACTACAAGATTAAAACATTAAGTGCAACTGGCATTGAAATCAACACTACACTTTTTAATATGTTTGATATTAAAAAAATTACCATAACATAATTTTAAAATCATATATTTTTAAAACGAGTAAGTCTCTTAGATCCAGAGGTCGGCGGGACAGTTAGTGGTGGAGAGTAACGGTGGCGTAAAATACCCGGGTCGGACCAAATAATGGAACCAAAACTATGTAGTAAGATTATAAGGACAGTTAGATTAAGTGCAAATTAAATAATTTAATTATTGTTTAAAAATTGGATATGATATAATAGTTGATGTAGAAAAAAATATGTAAGTAGATCTAGGACCCAAACTACCCTTTAGATGTCGGGATGGATGAAAATTAAATAAATAAAGTAAGTCACATTCCCAGATTAGTTTTTTTTTTCAAGTGACACAGTGTTATTTAATAAAGCCCATAGAGATTGAAAATATTTATTGTTTTGGAATTTAGAAGCATTTAAATAGTTTTTTTTTAAATTCATCAATGTCATTTTTGTAAAAAAAAATACATTCCCACTGATGTAGAGTACGTACTGTACTGTAAATTACTTCGTATCACGTTCCATTAAATCACTATTATTCAAAAATTGCTTTTATTTGTGCACTGTCTATGGGCTGGCTAATGTTTAATTTCAATAATTAAATTTATTTTAATTCATTGATTGGCATAGTTGATTTTGGAATATCTTGGTTACCTTGATACTATTGCAAAAGGAAAAAATACATATTGATAGTCGGATCTTTAATGTCCTAATTTGTTAAAGTTTTGATGTTGGTCTGTCCACATGGATTGTTAGAAAACTTTTAAACATATTACAGATATGAAATTTCACATGCTGTTAGATTTATGTATAAGGTTAATTATAAAAAACAGAAAAATAAAATATGTTAGTTTCGAACTTGTGGACTGGACTATGCCAAAACTTCGTAATTCAATATTTCCTTTTATAAATTATAGACTGTTGTATTGTAAATTATATTTATTTTAACTCTTTAGCAACCAATATATTTACCTCATCACTTATCTCAGGGTCATTCCATCACGTACATTGGAATCAATATAATGAAACATTGTTTTTAACATTCTCAAGTTAAGTTGCATGTTTTTTTCATCACCGCGTCTTACTATCTCTTCATAGTTTGTACATTTAGGTTTTTTCATGCAGTATGTTTGTTAAAAGCAAACTTTCAGATGATTATGAATGTACCTACTATAAGGCAACAGAACATTTAGTTTTGCATTTTTACAATAATATATTATAGCATCCAACTTAGAATACAAGAAGGTGTCAATGAGCATAGCTAAATTTAAATGATTAACATAGAGTAACTGTTAATTAAGTTTATAATAGCGCCAGGTAAATATTTCAGAATAAATATATTTATTTAAACGCTTATTCAGGAATATTAATTAACGCAAAGCAGAATATTAGTAAAAATTATGAAACAACTTGTTAGAAACCAAATAAATAATTTTAAAACTATCATGGCAACACTCTAGTCCTCATAACTATAATTTCTTTCATGATATCTGAAGATATTGCTGCATTTACTCTCTACACAAAAACACAGTTTTGTTCAGGATATTCCACTTTTTTGGCAGTAACATTTTACTTGGTGACAACATGTTTTACAAGAACATTTAAGAAGCATGGGGATCTCTTCCAGCACTGGAGGGCTTTAGCTTCTCACTGGAAGAAGTGTATTCTTGTTAATTATATAGTCCTACTATCTAAAGTATACGGAGTTTGGGAGAACCTGGTGGATATTAAAAGCTGTAATCTAGTTCTTAGTAATATATTGTGCACTGATAATGTGTGGTACTAAATATCACATGGTTGGCAATTTGATTACAGGCACTAGCGAAGGATTTATATCTATATGAGTCTTTGATTTGTAAGGCTGACACACACAATCCTCTAGTCCTGTCACTGTGTTTTCATTTTGTACATCACATTTTCCCAGGCATGTACAAGCTTGTAGTATTTCTTCATCTTTTTGTTATTTTAGTTCTGGTTTGCTCTTTCAGACTGTCCTGCAAATATCTGTCAAATACAAGCCTAATTTCACAACATTATTTTGCAATATTGGCAGTTCTCTCTAAGAAAATCCTGCGAAATCTTTACATATTATAATTTTAATGGGTTTTAATTGTTGAACTAACAAGACCCATTCCGTATAATACCATGAACCTTTCACTGTTATAATTATATGACACATAAAAGTGTGCCTCCACCATTTTACGAGGTGTGTACAGAGTTTATATCTGGCCGAGAATCTTATCTTTGTCCTATGCCAATAAAAGTGTTCTATATGCATCAAATTAAAGCTGGGGAACTATTCTAAACACAGATTTCGCAAACAGCTTCATAAATTAATTTTGGTCAAATTATCGTTATGATAAAAAAAAAACACTGCTAAAGTTGTATTTCTTCGTTAATGTGACTAGCTTGTTGATAATATAATTTTTTTATTTCAAGTTTGTGTACTTGAATGTAGCAACATATCATTTCTTTAAAAAATCCAATATACACTTCTTACTTTTGATCAACCTCTTCTGGACCAAATTTTCAAATATAGCTTGACCACTTATATCTCTTTCCATAATTTCAATTGTGTATTTTTCATTCCCAACAGCTTTTGTTAACAAGTTATATAAATCTGTGTTTCTAGATGTTAAAGGATTGAAAAGAAGTGAAAAACCCCCTTTAGTTGTTTTGAATTTTTCATGGTTCTGTTTAAATTGATACCACTTAGTTCCTGAAGACATTATTTGTAATGCTATTGTAGGTGACCTGGCGGTCTAGGGGTAAGGTGTCAGACTTCTGTGCTGGCGGCCGGGGTTCAATCCTCGGTCCCGGCATATATTTATCTGATTACCAAACCCTTCCTTCACCTCTGACAAGACATCTTGTGAATGTGGGGAATGCCAGGCCTCCACCGTGGTTCGGATTCCACGTTAAACTGTAGNCCACCGTGGTTCGGATTCCACGTTAAACTGTAGGTCCTCCATTTCATCTCACAATCACCCTACCATTACACATTAGCGTAAGTGCGTATAACCCAAACGGGTAGTAAGACGTGGTGCTAATAATAATGTAATGCTATACTCACCTTCAAAAGCACTCACAAACTTTGACAACTCAGGCGCCATAAAAATAAATCTTTCTAGAGCTGCATGGTTCTGTATAATTCCAAATATTACACCAATGACATTTATCTTACTGTTCTCGTACTCAATATCATGATCTGGAACTATTAATGTAAAAACAGGTACTCATTTACTAACACACAAGCTACCATCTGAGAGCTCACCCCATAAGTCAGCTCTGTGGTGTTAAATACCTTGTTGAACTTAAAGAGGAAGAAACTGAGCGTAGTTAATGTGGCCATGAGCAAAATATTATTTGATTAGTGATTCAATGGATGTCAAGTGTAGTGAAAATACCTTCTACTAGTTTCTCTAATAAGCTGTAGTATTGTTTCAAAATGCTTAAGGTAGCTCATAATAAACTGATGTTGGCTACTTTAGTGAAACTTCCTTCAAATAGATATTTTGTAAAAATATCCATGGTTTGGAATTTGTCTAAGGCTTCCAAGGTAGCTGTTTTAAGGTGATTCCTTTAATATATTGGAGAATTTAAATCCTCCAGATAGGATGTCAACAACCACTTCTGTAGGTCCTCTTTTTCTTCTGTTTCATTCACTATAAACTGATTAAAGTACTGCTAGTACTGTGCCAATAAGGTTACAGTGTAGGCCTCCAGTGATCTGTACAAATGTCTTCCACTGAGAGTTTTGCTGTTTTAGATGTATAGATACCAGAATATACCAATACTTGATCTATTTCACTTCCTTAAATATATTTTACTAGTGCACATTTTGCCCAAAATGTCACATACAAATCTCCAGGACGAAATAAATACTTTTGTCTTATAGCCTCTCTTTAAACCCCTTTTTTCGTTGCCATAACATACATCTGTATGTCAATGCTTAAACATATTAACTTTTCAGGCCCTAATATGTTTGTTAGAATGTTCTAGCTTTTATCCCGCCAGTGTGTAAAACATCATAGCTAGATGATGGTAATCTAATTATTGGAGGAACTAATTCCACATTTGTTAAGGGTAGTGAAGGTGTCAACAAAGTTAAAAACAACCCGCGTTCCAGGAGCTATCTGTGCGGACTTATATTAATCACCAGAAATTGCATAAAAATGAGCAACCCTGATCTGTTTTCAGACCAGAATCTAATACAGTGGCAGTTTTTGTAAACTCAAGTGGGAAATATCCTTTCTTCAGTGAAGGTGATTCACAAATTAATATATACAATTCAAACTCACTTTAAATAATTTCGGGTGATGTATTTCAAATTAATTTTAGTGTCTATTAATAATGGTTGTAATCATAAATTTTTGTTTGGTACATGAAAAATGATCTTCCATTCAGTGTGTTCTTCCTACAAGTTGTCACCTCCAAAAAACAAATGTTATCTTGGGCAAACCATAAAAATAGCTAACGAAGGGTAGGCATAGACCTCTGACTGAATTAATTTGTTTTTAACAAAAAACAATTACTGTAATTACATTTTTTCAAACTAACAAGGTAAGAAAAAAACTTATGTTTTAAGATAAATGAAAATGAATAAAGCAAACAAAATACATAATATGGATTTTAAAGGTAAAATTAAATCTCGTAAATTGCCCAAATGATGGAGTATGACCATTTTTTTTACCGTAAGTTAGCAGCCATACTGAGCTATTGTAAAATTGACAACTTACTTTTTTGTTAATAATATACCATTTAAATTCAAGATCTGGTGAAATTTCAATTGTAACATCCAATCTGCATGAACAGTACCGTATCAACATAGGAGATTACACTATCGGGTTATACGTATAACTATAAGATAATTATTCTGATGGGGCGGGTCTTAGGAAGGAAACATTTTGTAGGTAATCTACCAGTATTTTCTTGGAAGGAGAGTATGAGACAACTAAAGAAAAAACAACCCAATTAAACCCGACCAGAATTTGAACCCCTATTTCTTCATCATCAGCAGTCCAGTCTAACACGAAAATGACGCCTCAGAGTTAGACCATTCTGCCATTGAAGCTGGTACGTTGCCTATTAAAGGGTCAGTTCACAAAATAATATTTTTTACTTGCAACAACAGGTAAGATATCAAATATTGTATATAGAGTAGTTATAGCTTAATCCTCAAAAGAGAAGTAATCTTTTAACACATTTTTAGATTGTATACCTATTTTAATATTATATTTTAGTCAACGTATGTTTCAAATTTTGTCAACCAATTTAAGCCAATAAAGGATAAACATTACTTTCCTTTAGGTTATTTTTATATTATAATAAAAAAACAACTATCAATTAAAGTTCGATTATTATATTAGATTGTAAAATAAGTGTATATAAAATGTATTTCTGTTTCCAGCTCTCGGATTATGTTTATTTATGCCAGCGTTTTCTCTGGCCATCAACTCCTATTTCAAGGCGAAACGAAACATTGCGATGGGGTTTGCCATGACCTTTACAGGAATGGGTACGGTAATAATGCCCCCTGTAATCAGCAAATTACTATCGTTCTATGGTGTTCAAGGCACAGGGCTCATAATGGCGGCCCTGTCCTTACATTCCCTTGTTGGAGCGCTACTCTTACAGCCCATCAAATGGCACTTGAAGAAGGTGGTAGAACCTCAGCCAGAGAGTCAAGACACAGTTGATCAAGAAGCCGATCACACTGATAATAAGAATAGTATTTTAAACGGTAAACACATATATTAATTGGTTTCGGTGCTTTTATGCAAATATCACATTACTTATGAACATTTTTTTATTATTATTACCCTCAAGATCATACTCATTAAAGTAACTCACTGTTCTTATTCCAAACAGCAATGTGTAGCCTACCCTTTTCTCTCAGAGTGGATATCAGTAGTGATATCCACCTTTGATTAAGCCAGTACGTTTTTCTCCTGGTTATAGTCACAGTCATGGCCCATATCCTCTTTTGGTAACTCTCATAATACATGATTTACTGTTACAACTGAACTTTCCTGTTAGATTACTTTACAAGTTTCTAAATACATTAGGGCCCTCATATCCGCTGATCCATTATCCACAGTTTACCACTACCCAATTTTATTTATTTTAACTAAATAAAATATTGTTTATTAGTCACAATGCCTACACCAGGGCTATTCAATTGGTGGTCCACGGGACAAATCTAGTCCACCAAGCTCTGCAGATTTTCCCGCGGATTGAAAGTCCAACTACTGTATCATTGTAGATTAGTCGTATAGTTCAAATGATATGGGGCGGCACCTGACCTTGAACGGCCAGAGAGATGTTCAGTATTGTTGGTGGAGGAATCTGCAAGTCCAGTGTTACTCAGTCCTTGATGCCACCAACATCGCGTGTTTTCAAGGGAGTGCAATCTTACCCTCCAGCAGCATGCGTCTCCCACTCTTTACCCGGTATCACTGCCTCAAAGTGCCACGGCTGAGCTATTTAACATATTCTCGCTTTTGACCTAGAATAATGCAGGTAGACAGGTGACAGGGTGGCTGAGAGGGACTCAAAATTCTTCTCCCCTCCAACCAACAGGAACTGATGTCTCACCAGTCTATATTTGCCTGGCTTATTGTTTGTGCGTTATTTATAGTAAAAGCGGAGTGCTTGACTTGTAATTAGTCATATTATAAGTTTTATAGAATGGTACTTTCTACTTTGAGTATTAAGAAAAGGAAGCTTGATGATGAAAATTAACTTCACTGAAATATATCAATATTATATATATATCAAATTACGTTTCAATCCCTCCACCCCAACCTTCCGCCTCCTCCCGATTTTATAACTAATTGAATAGCCCTGGCCTATACCATCGTCCCACTTCATATCCTCACCGTGGACACTATGCTATCATATCACCGTCATCATCATCATCATCATCATCATAATCATCATTATCATGTTATCGTCGCAACATGAACACACTGGAGAATAGCAAGTACTATGTGGGGTCAAGTACACGTTATTATTACGTACTTTATTTAATGTCTGTAATGTTTTACTGTTAGTGATTTATCAATTAAACTTTACCGTATTTATGTATATTACAATAATACCACATTACATTATAGTTCGGTAACTGCGGTAGAGCTAGAAACGTATTACCAACGGATATGGTGGCTCTAATATAATTTTACTCATGGAAGTTGGAAATGAATGTGAGTTTTTGGTGGGCTGAAGTTTTGAATTGGTTTCATGGGAGTGTGAATGAATTTTCTTTACTGCTAATTTTAGTATTGGCCACTTTTAGTACTAATCATACTTGGGATCGTATCATTCAAGTTTCTTATTTTCTCATTATTATGTCTGCTTCTCTGTAAAATATTTTGTTTCTATCCCAGTATATTTCCATCTACGTTCTATTTTTTGGTTATTTTTCTATCTTAGTTTTGTCTATTCTAGTTGTTCTTCTAATAAACATATTTTGAACCATCTTGAGTCTACTTAAGTGATTTGGGGTTGTGTAGCTCCATTCCACACATCCGTATACGAGTAGGAGCATGTGTTGTACTAACTTTTTATATAGTATTAGCTTATGATGGTGTTGTAGTTATTTTCCTTTTTATGGTGAGTACTGGAGGGAAACATCCAAATACCTCCTTTTTTGTTTATTCAGTATTTCATTTCCATAATAGTTTCTTGTTCATAATTCATTGCCTATCAATCTTCACATCTTCCATTAATATAAAACAATTTTCAAAATAAATTTCTCTCTATGCATATTAAAATAATTAGGAATTTCAGATTAATATTTGCAAGATTTCCTCTTGTTATTATTTAAATCACCAAATACAAAAAAAAAATTAGTTAGAGCCTTTTTCTGCATCTGTGAGCTTTAGATACATTACTCATATGTTAATCATTTCGTCAATAATGTGCTGAATAGGGAAAATAAGTGACAAAATATGAAACAGAACGTTTAATACATAATATAAGTAGGATTTAATTTAGGGTATCTTCAATCGAGGACATGTATTTTTGGCCATATATGGCATGGTCACACCAGTCATATGTTAGAGAAAAGTGACTAACCGAATGATTTTATGCCTAATTTTTTGAAAGCCTAATTGCTAACAAAATTAAAAATCAAAGATAGAAAGTCATAAACTACTTCGGGTGGTTGTCATTCACCACATCAATTGTAGTAGCTTAGGTTCTTTTGGTAAAATAAACAAACTCTTTCCAATAGAACAAAGTCAATATCACACCAAGGGGAGAGGAGAAAGTTTAAATTTATTGCATGATTCAATAAACTAACGCTACGCTGACGTAAACAACGTAAAAATATACCCTTACATATCTTACTACCCATCTCAAATGTTCGCTTTCATCTCTAAGGGAGTAGTGAGGAGGAAGGTAAAATTTAGGTGCCGTGTAATCGAAATTGTATTGAGGGAAAGTTTAAAAATCTAGGAAAAATAATCTTAGTGCACCAGGATGGGATTTGAACGCGTCATAGGGGAAACAAACAGGGCAAGACTGACTACTTAAACCACGAGTCCAGAGATGAGAATGTGTACCCTCTTAGAAATCCTTAAATTATTTAGCTTACCTTGCTTGGTTAAAGTATAGCGTGACTTATCTATAGTAGGTACATAGAGGACTAAGTCTAGATAAGACCTTCGGTGTAATTTAAAACTTCATACTAACTGAATTTTAATTCAAAATAACTTTTTAGTAAAATATATTAGAAGTTTCGTAACCAATGCCGTTATTAAAATGTTGTAAAATATATAATTGCATATTATAGGGGAAGGAAAACTATCGGACTCATCTCAGAAGAGGACAAGGGTTCCACTAAATGATGAATCAACTTCCGTATCATCAAGAAATAAAATGTTATCAAATGAAAATGGTGAATGGCCATCTATAGGATCACTTAATAGGAGTAGTTTGGGCAGTAACACCAAGATATTTGACGAGAAACTTTACATCCCCTTAAAAGAATATGATACGAATGAGAGGGGTAAAAAACAAGAAAACGAAGGTTACAACCTCATAAGTGATGACACCAAGAAAACCAACGAAATTTCCCTTGAGAAAACTACAACTAACAACATGGTTTCGTTGGAAGAAACCCCTCATAGTAGGTATGTTTTCGTTTAGTAATGAACAAACTATATCACAAATTTCTTATGATTGTGAATTTACTAATTATTAAAGAACAATTAATATTAGTTACCAGTTTTTTTTATTGAGATAAAACGTTATCGATTGCTTTTGGTCTATAAAATGAACCTCAAGTAGAGAAACATCTTCGGTGTTAGTGCTCGTTTTTAACGGTAGCAAAGACGACAGTTAATAATCAGGGGGTTTTGAGGGTTAATTTATGCAATTGGAATGCACTCTGGATACAAACTTGAAAATCTAAAGATAAATTAAATCAGGTTAAATATTTCCAAAAACGAAACTGGTTACAAAACCCATCTGGACTGTGGGTGCGTGATATTTAATAACTAACTCCCACTAAGACGCACAGGAAGAAAAGGGTTTATGTAATTTTGGATTGTGGCTACATTGCACAGGTAACACAGGTACAGGCTGTGAGTAAGCCTCTGAACAGAATGAAGCAATTTCTTACACAACTGAATATCACTCTGTTCCACGGCAGCTTGTATTTTTAATCATTGTACATGAACACGTTATCAACTTCCAGCTATCTATTTTCTATTTATGTGTCCATTATTTCACTTGTTGATGATAATTAACAATATTACCACTATTTATTTTTGTTTGCTTTGTTTAATTCTTGCAATTTTTAAATACAAAACAATATAATTTTTCAAAATAAAAAATTGGAATAATTATGATTACAAGTTTGGGAAAGGGGTTATATTACTGCAGGGGGCGGAAAAAGGTCTATTGCGATTGACCAGACGATCTCGAAGAAATTTTCAGTCGATCGCTTAAGAAACTATATCGTCATGAAAAGGCAAGTTTACCTTGCATTAGTACACTATGGTGCAGCTTATATGATAGGGCCATACTGTAATCCATCAAGGTAAGTCTGCTACCTTCCTTTGTTCTAATATGGTTCACCTTGTAAGCTAGGGTTGTAGTGTAATCCGTTAAGGTAAGACTGCTAGTTTTCTTGTTTTCACTATGGTGTGGCTTATAAGATAGTCAAGGTAATACTGCTACCTTCCTTTGTTCTACTATGGTTCACCTTGTAAGCTAGGGTTGTAGTGTAATCCGTTAAGGTAAGACTGCTAGTTTGCTTGGTTTCACTATGGTGTGGCTTATAAGATAGTCAAGGTAATACTGCTACCTTTCAGGATAAACGGAGTGTACATTCTATTTATTTTATGTATTTTATACATAGGCAGGCACATAATTATTGGGGGAACGTAATTTAAGGATTAAATACAAGATGTATAGAAAAAAAGAATTAAAAGTAGAGTAGAGAAACGAAGAATGATCTAGGGAACTTTGATAAATGTAAAAGTCGATCAAGGCCCAAAAAAGATTTCCGAGTCCTGTGTTAAGGTATCTGGTAACACTTTTTAAGGGGTCACGTCTCATCTTTGTTAAATAAAATGTTGGGACTTGTTAGCTTGGTTATGCTAGTAAGTGTTATGCAAAAAAAAAAAAAAACGTTTATTAGTCTATTTTTTAATATCTAATTTATCAAAATTTTACGCCTTTTTATAATCTTTATTTGACTTAAATTTTCCCTGTTCAATGTAATTTTAAAAAACAAAAATAAAAATTTCTCAAATTTCAGCGAAATAAAGAATAATGGCTACGATGAAAAATTTGACGAGGCAGAAGATAAAGGATGCTTTCAGACGTTTATAGGAAGAGTAGTCAATGAGTTAGACTTAACTCTTTTCAAAGATCCTCACTATACAAACCTAATACTAGGCATGTCAATAGCAATCTGCGCTGAAGCCAACTTCTCACTTATGACGCCTTTCATCCTGAGTGACCTTAAATTCACCAATGATCAGATCGCCATCGTCATGTCATCCATTGGTATTGTAGACATAATCTTCAGGTGCATTTCTCCATTCTTTGCTGACCACATGAAATACACTGCCAAGACCATGTATCTTATCAGTATGGGCATGCTGATCTTGTCAAGAACAGGTGAGTGTTAAAAAAATAAGTAATAACCATTCTCTTTTCATTTAAAACTGTATGTCACAGACTGTAGTGAAAATGTGTGTACTCGGAAAAAGTACTGGACCTTAGTCAAAGAATTTATCCATCAATTTCAAATAGTTATTTTAAATATTTGATTAATTGTTCTCTTGATACTTAGGAGCGATTACACTTACAATTACATTAATATTATTCACATCTTTACCCCAAGACATTAAGTAATTAATGATCTCGTGTTAAATATAATAATTTTTATGATTATTAATATTTAACAACTTGTTTAGGAGGCTACATAATGATTAGTTACAGACCCTGTACTCATTACAAAACATTGTTAGGAAAATAAAATCTCCTAGATTAGTAAATTCAGCACTAATGGGAGATTCTAGAACAATGATCAAACCCAATGGGAAGAGACCATTGGGAAGACCTAAACGCAGATGAGAAGATAACATTAGAATCGACCTTAAATATCGGGTGTAATGAGGGGGACTGGATACAGCTAGCTCAGAATAGGTATAAATTGCGTCTTTTTGTAAGTGCGGCAATGAACCTTCGAGTTTATAATGTAATTGGGTAAGTAAGATTATATAAAGTTTAGGGTGACGCCTTTTGGAGCATTGAAATGCAATTCAGATCTCAGATGTCTCGAAACAAATTATGTTTTGTTGTTTCAAAATAAGACTTATGTGAAAATGAACTTGAAAAAGAGTTTAAACTCTACTATAGTTCTTAGGAAGAGTAGTCAACGAGTTACACTTAACAATTTGAATTGAATTTATTAAAACATATATTAAATGAACATTTAAATCTTTTAGCGACATTTTGCACGTAATGTCGTGGTTCTGTATTTAAAAATTAAGGGTATATGAAAAGAGATTTAGCCTTACCTGAACAAATGCAGGCATTGTTGTTAGAGTCAAAAAGGCTGTTAATTGATTCAGTTATTAGTTTTGAAGCATCTGAGCTCCATTCTTTTATTAAATAGCATAGTGAGAATATTATTTTCTTGAGGAACATGACGCCTGTGGTAACGTTTAAACGAGAAGTTTCGGTGATTAATATAAGCAGATATATATTTTACATACCTTTTTTAAAAAGAAAACGAGTTATTGGTCATTTTTGATCGGTTAAAAGGGCATTAGTGATCATTCCCCTTCTAAACCTATTAAGTACTCCCCTTTTTTCTAAAATAGTGTATGAATGGTTTACAAAATAAAACTAAGAAAAATAATCAATAATATTCACGTAATAGTAACGGAACCTTAATTTTATTAATTGTATAATTGTATTGTTTGTAATAATGCTAAAATATTTATGGTTTATTTAGACACTTGTAAACATAACTAAACTAACTAAATAAACATAAATAATAATACTAATTTCTTAATTCGTCTTTATTCAATAAGTAATAAACATTAGTTGAGATACTTTACCCTCTTAAATTTAATCTAAAATCAAACTAATACCAAATTTTAACCAAAAAAACAACACCGGATGGCTTATTACAATATATAATCATGTTTGACTTTAAGTTACATATTTGTTTGAATCTGGTATATAATATATAAGTAATATATATTTGTTTAGTAAAATATTTCACTTGTATATTAAGATTCACCATAAACATTTTCTCAAAATTTCGGCTAATTTAACTCTTAGGCTGTGGATGTAATATTTTGTCAGTATTATAATCTATCTTAGTAGTTAAATTATTTCTCTTTCAGCAATGATATTCTTTACGGACTTCAAGTATATTTTAATAGTAGCTATAGCCCTAGGCGCTGCCAAAGGAGTCAGAACAGTTTTCATGTATTTGGTCTTACCCAGTCATGTACCAATAGAACGCCTGGCTTCAGCAAATGGTCTACAGATAGTGACCAATGGGGTCTTTCTAATGGTTTTTGGACCGTTAGTTGGTAAGTATTTCACCAGTTGGTTGTCTTATCCCTCTGGCTAGACGTTGGGGTAGACACAAATACTAACCTTCTCTGTAGCAATGAATTCTCTATTTTATTTATATGTATATACAAACGAGCTGACATTCTCATATATAAAACTAAAAAGATGGTACAAAAGTTTTATTTTACACCATGTCCTAACAATCCATTTGGCTTATCCAAGTATTTATATTCAAGGGTTACTGGTGAAGAAGTTAGAAGCTTAGTGTGAATAAACTCACATTTTTGGGAGTAAGAGTGCATACATAATCTTTAAAAAACACTCCAACATCCGGCTTGGATTTGAATATCACATTCCTAATAAAGATAAAATCAAACCAGACCATTTTTATTCTTTAGCCACCATATCCTTCATAGCTGGCAAAAACTAAGTCAAACTCAACACTTATAATACAATAATAACATTCACAGAAAACATGTTTCTTTTTAAAAGTGATTATAGAATTAAGTGACCAAGTAACTAATTAAATAATAATTTAATTTTTACTTAAACTTGTAAAAATATGATTGATTAATCATTAGTGTTTACATCCTAAATTTAAACTCTAAAGTTGATTAATAGATGCTATTTTAATTTCAATACAAACCATAGCTATGTCCTTTTATTTTAATATGGAAAAATTCAACTTCCCTCGATGGTATAAGAGCTATAGAACCATGAATTTATAAAGTATTTTTAAGCCTACTGTTATTACAAGGACAAGTTAAGATCATAACTTACTAAAGTGAAGTATTGACATATTTATAGCCATATCATACTCCCTGTTAACAAATGAGACTCTTTATACTTGGATGGAAGTTAATTGAAGCTATACAAGGTTTACAATACTTAAACTAATCTAGTAATGCATTTAATTCATGTAAATGGAAACACAAGAAGGGAGTTATATAATATAACATCGTTTTATAAATTTAATACTATAAATTAAATCTAATTTTTAATTTTCATTTATTTGAGGTATTTAACGTGCAATTTCTGAACCGATTGATTATATCAGAATACGAGGATTTCTATGAGTGAGAGCGAAAGGGTTTACCAATTTTGCTGAGAAAGGAAGTTTTACATACCTTCAAGGGTTCTTTTACATTCCACAATTGTCATGGAATTGGTGAATTTACTTCCCTTCCAAAGGAAGTTGTGCTACGTATTTATATTTCATAAGAAAGATCCGTCGACTTTTGTTTGAACCCATGAATATAAGGTCTTGAGGCAAACACTTTACCCTAAGACAGCTGAGGTCAACTAAATATAATTGACAAGTCACTTTAATAGAGTTATTATACTTGTAACTTAATAATACTTAACACCACGTCTTACTACCCGTTCGGGTTAAAAGCTTAAGAATTAATTACATTAATGTGTTAGGAATTTTAGAGGTTGAATATAGTGGAATTGGACCCACATTTCCGTAGAAGGAGAGTGAAGAACCATTTAGTAAAAACCACCCCAGTTCACTTGAGTGAGATTCGAACCTCAATCTACCCGTCATCGGAAGTCTAGCTCAACACTAAACTAGCGCGTTAGCTAACCATGCCACCAAGGCGAGTACTTTTCACTTAGAATGATGACAATATTAAAGAGTTAAAACAATACTTTTCAAACATTTGTTTATAGCCATAATCACATACATAAAAATAAATGTTATTAATACAGACATTTACTAAAAGCTCGTAAGAATGAGGAAAGAGGAACATCTTTGTCCGCCAAAGAGAATAACAATTAATTTAACAATTTCAAATATCTTAAAATTAATTATATATATTATCTTAGAGCTAATAAACTGTTGATTTTATAAAAATATATTTCTAATAAATTATTTTTACTTTTAACAGTACTCAAACTTTCCGATGTCAATTTATTTTGTATTTCAAATAGTTGCATAGATATGATAAAAGTTGGAAATTTTTTCGCTTTTGTAAAGTACTCTAGAAGTCATTTTCATGTAAAAAGGATAAATACTATTTTAATCATATTGTTAAACAATGCCTAGATACTAAGATTAATCCAAATCAATATAGTAGATTTTCTAAAAAAAATCTGTTTTATTTAGCTTTTTTAACTTTCAGTAAACTACCCTTAATTTTAGGGCTAGATATCTAATTCCAAAAAATGCTAGGGGAACCTTATTAAAACCCTTTGTACCAAGTTTTAGCCCAATAGGTAAAATAATTTCATCTCTAGGCTGATATACAGATGGATAGATGGATTACATATCGGAAAACACTCTTTCAGTTTCGGAGGGGTCATGAAACGTTGACAATTATCAAAATCTCTACTTTGATTTTTTAGACGATCACAATACTTTTATCTCCAAGGGGTCTAGAGAAAGTAAAAACTAACTCAACCTATAAATGATCTCATAGTTATTCTATACACGAAAACTTTGAGCCTAGATTGTTTAATCTCTGCATGTGAAAGAAAGCGATAAGCTATTAGTTAATTCCTTTGTGAGTATGCATTAATGGTAGGATTTTGGTAAATTTAGACTCTTAGATTTTTTTATGTGAAAATTTATAGCATTTATATTTATTATTACTATTATTTCATTAACATTGATGTTATCTGTGGAAAATAACATTTGTATATCACACTACTCTACGTACAAATATATAAGAAAATTGTCATAGTTTCTTATGTGCCTGTGTGGGAATTGCATTTTGACTTTGTATTGGCGAATTAACACGTGGAAAATAATAATATCCCGCGGGAAAGTGACTCAAATGAGAAAAAACTTTAAAATTTAATATACAACTTATGATTATAGGCCCCAAGAGGTTTTATTTTTCAGATTTATAATACTAATCTGAACTCAACCTTCACAATTAATATTTTTAAACTAAATGAACAACTCATTTAGTATTAAAATTAAAAGCAACTTATTCATCTTCTATAATAAAGTGGGTTTTAAAGTCTGATTTCATTGTTCGTTGTTTGTTTCCAATAAACTCAAAAAGTACTCATCAGATCGAGATGGGAGTTGTTCTGTTGTACTCCTTATCTTTAAAAATAAATAGTAAGCTATATACCATCACGCCTTCTCATCAGCGAGTGAAGCAATGCCGATGAAACCGACTGTTAATGTGGTTACACTTGCGTCTTAAATTGATTACACTTAATATATTATAATAATAAATTTAATGTAAAAATCTGCTATGTAAGTCTCCTTGGCAACAAGGGGCTTGGAAAAATATCAACAAGCTATAAATGCGGATTTATTTTTTGTCTTACTTGATTAACAAATTAACTGTAATTCAAATAGTTGCATTTCAATCTTGAATCCAAAGAGAATATATATATTGTGTTGGATTTTTTATATTCATATTAATATCAAATCGTGATTCTTTAACAAATAAAACTTAACTATAATCGGACTTGAAACTGCAGTACTAACAATTTTTAAGGAAACAAATATAAGTAGTATAAAGTGTATTAACAATTTACAGTAAATCAACTGTACAGAACTCCACATGGACTTTCTCACTCCAGTATTTAAAAATGAAGACATTTACTCAAAACTTGTAGTGCAAGTGAAATGTAATAATATACATTAGCAAGCCCAAGCAAAAATTCCGTTTTATATAGGTTAAACATTTTTTTGAGTCCCGGATTAAAATATTATAATTTTCTTTTTAAATAATTAAAGTAATCACTAGTGTATTTGGACCAAATAAAGATCGATTTGTGTCCACAAGGGTCAATACTTCGTATTAAAATTTCGACTTCCTGTTGAAATTTAAACATTTGTTAGGGGTTGCACATATTATGGTTATCGTGTTATTATTAAATTGCTCATTTATAAATTTAGACCAATAAAAAAGGTAAATATTGATTATTCTAAAATTATAGAGAAAGTTCATTGCTGTACAAACATTTCACCTAAGAAGTTAAGAAAAAACTAACATAAATATTGAGAGACTTACTTATCTACTTAGTCTATAGAATTAGAGATTTATTACGTTAAAATTTAAGTAGTGTCTCTTTAAAACTAAAGATCACAAAATTATATTAATATATTTGCCAATATCTGCGAAAACATTGGTTTTATAAAGATATATTTCAAACAAAACTTTTTTATTTTCAATACCACTATTTTGCAATTATAAATGATCATTTATTTAGTATCACATATTTGTGGAGATAAGGAAGTTTCCGCTTCTGTAAAGTACATAGAAATAATGTTCATAGGAAAATGAAAATACCCATTTTGTTTATAATCTTAATTAATGACTAGATACGAATTTTAATTAAAATTGTTAGAGCTGATTTTGAGAAAATTGATTATTTTCTCTTTTCACCCTTTATTTAACTACTCTTGATTTTAGGTTCAAACAAACACATATAGATGGCATTGAAAAACAACTTTTTAGGCCTCAAAAGGTCATGAAAGTTCTACGTCCATCAACATCTCGGGCTAGATTTTTCTGACGGTCACGATACTTTACTGTAATTGTTCGAAAATTTAAATATATATATGAATATTTGTGTTTAGCTATAAAATTATTGGTTTTATAAAAATACTTTTCAGATAAAATATTTGTATTATAAATAGACCTACATATTTTAAATAGTAAGTAATTTCATATCTCAAATAATTTCGGAGATATGATAAAAATGATAATTTACGCATCAGACAGGAACTCTTAAAGCAATTTTGCCAAATAATTGAAAGTATCGATTTTGTTTGTAATATTTATCAATGCTAAGAAGTGAAATTTAATCAAAACTATTAAATCAGCTTTTGAGAAAATCGATTTTTTCCTCCTTTTTTTACCTTCAGTAACTACCCTTAATTTTGGGGTTAGATATGCATTTCCAAAAACCTCTCGAAGCAGCCCTATCAAAACCCTAGATACCAAGTTTTAGCCCGATCGGTAAAATAGTTTATGCTCTACTTTGAGGTACAGATACACGGAAATTAAAAAAAAACACTTTTTCAGATTCGGGTATTTATGAAACGTCAAAAATCATAAAATTCTTGAGTCCGATTTTTGTTGTTGACGATAAAAACAATTTCTCTACTTGTAAGATAGCGAGAAGGTAAAAATTCAAAGCATATTAATATATAACATGAAGCGTTGACTAGTATTAATTATCTTTTAAGAACTAAAATGTTGAATGTTGTATAACAACAATTTAAAAAAAAGTATTGTCACTCCCCTTCGTTCTGCATGTACTATTTGTGGGCTAATGGATCTGCCAGGATTTATTTGGCCAAGGATAGCGGATTAGAATGAGTTAAAGTGCAGTTAAAGTAAATAATGTAATGGATATAGAGCGTTAGGGATATTTCTCCATTAAAATGTTAGGTTATAAACATTTCCCCTTAAAATTATAAGCTGATTAGATACCCCTTAAAATAATAGTTTAGAAATAACTAGTCCTTAAATATTAAATTAGGAATAGCCAGGCATTAAAATGATAAGCTCGGAATATTTCTCCTGTAGAATTTTTTGCCTTTAAATACTTAGAAATATTTCACTCCCATAAAAGGGTGAGCTACAAATATTTTGCCCTTGAAATTCTCATGTTAGAATATTTAGGTCATAAAATTATCAATTTAAAAAATAATCTCATTTACTCAAATGTCACGTGTGTTTTAAAGGCTTCATACGTGATGTCAGTGGAAGCTACAACCTGGCTATTGTTGCTATCAATGCGTTGACAGCGCTGACAATCACCATGTGGCTGACAGAGATCGCCATTGTTAAATGCAGAGAGAAGCCGAAGACTTCAACAGAAAGCTGATTTCCTAACACATATTTGGCGGCTTTCTCAATGCACTGTACATAAATAGTACATTCAACTAGAAATATAAGGAATTCAAAATGTAGGCTATACTATTTTAATTAAATAAACATTATCTATATTAGTTTACATTGATTTAAGATCATCGATAATTGTTTATTACTTATTATTTGTATTTTATCAATGATTTTATTAATAATTTTAATTTCAACCAATTTTAATCAATCTATATAAACACGTAAACTCCCAATGTAAATAATGTACTTAGCTTGTATTTTTCTCTGCCACAACATTATCTTCACCAAAGAGTTAAAATTGTTGATTTTGAACTTGTTATGCAAATAATAATTATATAAGTCATATGCCATACATTGCTTCTGTGGCCATATTGACCTGATTAAAGTTGTACATTTACTATTATTGATTAATACATTAAAATTATATATATATATAATTGCTTCTAATTTATAAAAGTCTATTTATTTGGAGTTCAATCAACTTTTTAATTCATTAAAGGGACTTGATATCTCCCAGTTTAAACATATTGTTGGTTTGTGTTCCAATCAATTTGTTAGAGTTGAATTTGGAAACTACACCAATCTTGGAGCCACAAAATAATTTAAATTTATTTTCTAACAAAATATTTTTCTCGACTTTAACAAATTTATTACTTAATAATTCACTTATTTTTTATTTAAAATTTGATTTATATTGTAAAGATGTTTATTGGATAATGTGTTAAATAGGAGTATTTTTAAATTATTACAATTTAAGAGTAATAAAATTTAAAACCCATATAAATTAAATGTTTAGGCAATGTAAGATATAAAATATAAATAATAAATATTATTACATACCAAATATAGGCCCAAATACACTAATTAGCCTAAAAGATATGGAGTTACCATATTACATTTTTAATACAATTTTCCATGGTTACTATGCATCACGGGTTTTTATTTTAAACCCACACTGGTAGTCATTCGGTCACAGGCTTGATAGTCTTGTCAGGTTAACCTCAAAAACACGTTTTGGCTGACATAATTTACATAGTTTGGAAATTTAGTACACATTTCCTTGAGTACTGTGGAATCGAATATTAGTAAAGTTACTCCTTCAATGGGGGCTTCATCCCTTAACATCGAAAAAACACCGCCACCCCCAGATAGTATACTTTTGTAAATTTTTCCAATTATCTTGTAAACGGTGGATAACTTGACAAATTTTAATTCTAGTAAAATGGATGGAAACAAACGTTTGCTGAAAATTACGCAACATAGTTTAACATAAACGCTATAGTATAGTCCACTCAGTATAGAGGCTCGCAATAATACGGGGTGGATTCTGGAGCGCAGCACACAATTCGTTTCTAGCGTTCTTGTTTTGTAATTAACTAGCAAACAGATAGCTTTTCTTTAATAATGCTCATAGCTTAAGTTGAAGAGCGAAAAATTATGTATTAATATTATTCAAAAGGTTCTTTAAGAAACATGTTTTTAGGCCTTTTCAGATGATTTTTTACTTTCTCGCTATCTTATAGGTAGAAAAACTATTGTGATCGTCAAAAAAATTGAGCTCGAGATTTTGATGAATGACGATGTTTCATGACCCCCAGAATCTGATAAAGTGGTTTTTGAATTTCTGTCTGTCTGTCAGTTTATACCTCCAACTAGAGCCTAAACTATTTTACCGATAGTAATAAAATTTGGTATCTAGAGTTTTCATAGGGTTGCCCCGAGGAACTTTTGAAATTGGATATCCAACCCTAAAATTAAGGGTAGTTTACTAAAGGGAAACAGAGAAAAAGTCGATTTTCTCAAAATCGCCAATAACGATTTTTATTAAAATTTGTATCTAGTCATTGATTAAGATTATAAATAAACTGTCTATTTTAATTTTCCCATGAAAATGAATTTTAGGGTACTTTGCAGAAGCAGAAACTTCCGTATCTCCGCAACTATTTGAGATACTAAATATCCTTTTATTGCAAAATTTTAGTATTATTAAATATAAAAAACTTTCATATGAAATTTATTTGTATAAATCCACCCGTTTCTGACATATTGGAAAATATATTAATACAATTAAGTGAGCTTTAGTTGTAAAAATATACTACTTAAGTTTTAACGCAATAGTTCTTCCAATGCCATAGAGTAATTAAATATAAGTCTCTCAAAAGTTTATGTTGTTTTTTTCTTAAACCTCTCAGGAGAAATGTTTGTACAACAATGATATATTTCCTTCATTTTAGACTCAATAGTTAATATTATTACATTTTTTATTGATCAAAATTTATAAATTAGGAATTTAATAGCAATGCTATGATATGAATATGAGCAACACCTAATAAAATGTTGAAAATTTTAAACGGAAATTGAAATTTTAATACGAAATGTTGACCCAATATTGATATTTATTTATCGGTCCAAAACATACAAATGAGGACATTTATTCTTTATAAATAAAATTGTAAAATTTAAAACCGGGACTAAAAAAAGTTTTACATAAGTATAGTGAAAGTTATGCTTGGGTTTGCTAGTGTATATTTCTTTTCACATATATTACGAGTTTTGAACAATAGAGCGAGAAAGTCCATGTGGAATCCCGTACCATTTATTTAATAAGTATATGCTGTAATAAAAAAAATAGACTTACTTAATATAATAAAATAATATGAGTTTTAAAAAGAAAAAAATGTATATCTTCTTTAACTATATAATTCGTG
>CABEEJ010007706.1:2809-28658 GCA_901482245.1 Timema douglasi | reverse complement strand
TTGGAAACTAGGTAATGTAAGGAACATTAAATGCTTGCGCTAGTGTGTTTGGAAACTAGGTAATGTGATGAACATGATATGCTTGCTCTAGTGTGTTTGGAAACTAGGTAATGTGATGAACATTATATGTTTGCTCTGGTATGTTTGGAAACTAGGTAATGTTATGAACATTATATGCTTGCTCTAATGTGCCTGGAAACTAGGTAATAAGCTGAACATTATATGCTTGCTCTAGTGTGTTTGGAAACTAGGTAATGTGATGAACATGATATGCTTGCTCTGGTGTGTTTGGAAACTAGGTAATGTGCTGAACATTATATGCTTGCTCTAGTGTGTTTGGAAACTAGGTAATGTGCTGAACATTATATGCTTGTTCTGGTGTGTTTGGAAACTAGGTAATGTGCTGAACATTATATGCTTGCTTTGGTATGATTGGAAACTAGGTAATGTGCTGAACATTATATGCTTGCACTGGTGTGTTTGGAAATTAGGTAATGTTATGAACATGATATGCTTGCTCTAATGTGTCTGGAAACTAGGTAATGTGCTGAACATTATATGCTTGCTCTAGTGTGTTTGGAAACTAGGTAATGTGATGAACATTATATGCTTGGTCTGATGTGTTTGGAAACTAGGTAATGTGATGAACATGATATGCTTAGTCTAGTGTGTTTGGAAACTAGGTAATGTGATGAACATTATATGCTTGCTCTGGTGTGTTTGGAAACTAGGTAATGTGATAAATATTATTGCTTGCACTTTGACAGTAGGTAAAACTTCAGACAACATTGCAAATACTAATGCCTAAGGCTTGTGTTTGAGAATGACCTTATGCTATAAATTACACTGGTCAACAAATTTTCATTTTTTCTTGCACCACATGAAATAAATGTATTAATCAGAAAGTTACACAGCACTGAACATGAAAATAGACAAGAAAGTCTCAGGTTGGCTAGTTTCCGAGAAAATCGTATTGATGATATCTCTAGAATAAAATTGTATACATAATGTGATACATGCCAATTACTAAATAAAATATAAAATTTTTTCATTTCTTGGTTTTCCTCTTGTAATTGATGTCAGGCGCATCTCGAATGATGGTCCAACAAAAATCAGCAAGGATGTTGGTGTTACACTTTCTTTGGTATCTTCTTTCTATAGCAGAAATCCAGGTAGAACGGCTCCCCATGTTCATCACTGACTTCACCACAGCTGTGTAGGAAAAGATACAGGTGGAACCGCAGAGAGTGTGGCTTCAGGGACATATTGCGGCCCATTTTTTCATATTCCTCGACCAGTTTCTTGTAGTTGTCACATCTGCGGTAACCAGTGAACTTTGTCTCTACATCCTTGAAAGTATTTCATGCCACTTTTTCACAGTCTTTCAACACATTGTCAAACTTTCTATCTCTCATAAGTTCCTTTGTTTGTGGCACAATGAAAATTCCTTCTTTTATTTTGACATCACTTATACCCAGAAACCTTTATGCGACTGTACTTAAATTGTCACCTTCCCAGTTCATAGTCCTTACAAAAAGGTTCATTAAACTGAGCTTGATTTTTAATGGGGGTAAAATCACTTTTCTCTGATCTACTAGTAGTTCATTTTTCTTTCTAAATTCTAATAACTGTCAAATAGGCCATACCTTCACTTTATAATGTTCACTTTATGTGTGTCTGTCCCACTCAAACAAAAAACAACCAAATTTGGTATACTTCAGTTGTAGTTCAAGTATGAAAGCTACAACGTTTAAATCTCCACACATATTTTGCTGGTGCTGTGAATAACCATTACCTTCTAGTATGGTCTTAATATTTTCATATGACTCCATGTGTGTAACATAAGCAATGGAAACAGACAGAATTAGGATGTCATAGTGAAGGACATCTTTTAAACTTGTTTTGTATTAGCTAATAAAGGATCTCCAATTATTTTGATAGTGCTGTACCTTAAGAACCCTCATAAGGCTCTCGATGTTGCTTTAAAATATGACATCCTTGTCCTGAGAAAAGGAAGGCACAAACTCTTTGTGTCGACTTCTGAATGCAGAAACCTTGGTGTCTTCTGCTAACAAATACTACTAGTGTAACCTTGAAGCAAGTAGTCTGCCTTAGAGTTACTTAGTTCCAAGTCTCTCACCAAATCAAGTTGGGGTAGTGAAATTAAGGTAGGATTTTTGAGGGACTGCTGTGAAATTAATCATCAATTTCTTCTGATGAACCTGGTTGAGGTTTGTCATTTTGATGTCTCCGAATTACTAGTGTAATTCTTCAGAGGTATTGGTACAGGTAAATTTATTAACTGAGGTACTGATCAAATTGTGGATGGAAAATTAACCCTTCTGGGACTTACTAATATGTCAGAAATAAATTGATCAAATCACAGCACTAAAACAAATTGACATTACACAACTAAAATTACACGACTGAGTCATGTTTGGTTTCTCCATGGCTGGCAATAATCTGTCCACTCATGGAAAATGCGCACCTTCCAGATTATCCTACAATCTTGCAATTCTAAAACCTTAACCAACCCAGTATATTTTATGGTCATTTTCGGACTGGGGGCCCTCAGATTATTAAGAAGAATTGGTTGTTCTTATCGCTTATGTTAAATTGTTGTTGACCAGTGTTTTTTGTTCTATGTATGATTGAGAACAATTATTATAAGTACTTTATGATTAGGGTAAAGGTGAGTGTTAAAGAAAACTTAATTATGAAGAGGTAGGTTAAAATAAATAAATATAAGTATAACCAAACAATAAAATATAGATTCTAAGGTTCCCAATTGAAATATGTGATTTTATTATTATTAATAACCATTTGAATTTTTCTATAGGACCTAATTTAGTTTAGTTTTTATGTGTTTCTATTCAGGTTATACAATTAGCTAGTTATTACTTGTAATATAGTAAGATGCATTGCCGAAAAAAAAATTGTCTTATCAAGTTTTTATTATGTCAATAATGATAATGAAATAAGATTGATAAATTTTGTCACTTCAAAGAACCTTATAGTTAAAATTATATGTTCAGGCATAAGGATATTGATAAATATACTTGGACCTCCCCAGATGAGAGTGCGCATAATCAAATAGATCACTTGCTGCTCTAGATGTCAGATCATACAAGCTCTAGATGTCAGATCATACAAGGGTGCAGATTGTGATTCACACCGGTATTAGGTTGCAACAAAATTGGGAAAACCTCTCTCACTAACAAAAAGTAGTAATCAAGCACTCAAGCTAGAATGGTAAGATGTAGATAAAATGAGCGATGACGAGTGTAGAAATAAATACAAAATTGAAATTTTAAATAGGTGTGCTGCCTTATAGTGTTCACCACAGGATATGAAGGAAAATGTACATCCAGAAAAAGAGTGGGAAATGGTCATTAATAATATTATAGATTTAGCATAGAGTAGTCTATGTATCTGCAAATAAAGTAGGAAAAGCCATGGTTTGTCAACGAATGTTCAAAATTAATAGAGGAAAGAAGGGAAGAAAAATTACATTGGTTAGAAAATCCTAGTGAATTGAATTTAAACACCTTTAGCAATGCAAAAAGGAAGGCCGGTGCCATATTTAGAAACAACAGGAGAGGGTTTTTAAAGGGGAACTTTAGCGAGATAGAACTAAATAGCAAAAATTAGAATATTGTGGAACTTAATTTAGGTATGGACAGATATCGAAGAAGTTATCAGTAAAGGCCACTTCAGTGAAAGATGAGAATGATAATCTGATGGCAGATACGAGGGAGTGAGATTTTGAGTAGATGGACAACCACTTCATTTATATTTTATATGTTCATAAAGGGTCTGAATTGGGCGCGGTTATCAAAATCCATACTGCCTAGCCACTAGTTCCAGAACCAAGTATTAGTGAAGTCAAGGAAGCTATTATAAAGGTAAAGACTCGTAAAGCTCCTGGTATATATTCAATTCCAACCGAGTTAATAAAGGGACACATTAATAAGACTGCATGCCATAAAATATCCTGAGTGAACTGGAATATTTATGAATTTGGAACACTTAAGTTCAATATTTAAAAAATTTATTTTTAGAAGATGTTGATTTAAACACACATGTCTTTTATCCCTTCTCTCAAATCGGAAACACTTGAGTGATGTAATGACTGCATATATTTACTTAGCAATGTCGAATAATCTGGTTCTAAACACCAATGGCATAACTTTTTACTAATCAATTTGATGAAAAATGAAATTTCATTCCATTTTTCTTCAATCTAAGTTTTCTAAGAAAATTGGAATTCCTTTTGGGAAACCGGGGAAAGAATGGAATTTTGTATTTTTTTTTTAAAGTGACAACTATGTATTATGAATAGAGCATAGTTTAAAAATATATTGAAGGTTCATATTAATCAGAACGGGGGTTTCTGAAATCTTGACAAAAAATATCTAATCTATTTTATGTGATTTTTATTAAACTTGGTAAACTCCACACACATTAAACCTTTGGTATATAATCTATATTTTTTAATGTCACTTCTGTGACTCATACTGATCCAACGAATAGTAAAAAAACAACTAAATTATTCATTTTTAACCAAACTAGGTATACAGATATGGATGGGCCTTATTTTCTCACACCATTTATTAAAATTGTGAGTCTGTTGTTATGGCGTATTCTAATTAATCAGTAAAGACTCTCATAAACCACTGAAAATATCATTAAGGAATTATATTTTGCCTTACCACATTCATAAATATAACTTTGTTATATGATTTTTTAATTAATTATCTATATGCTACAGTGTGTTTGCAGTCAATTTTCCACTTAGTTGATGGGTTCAGGTTGGGTAAATTCAAACACCATGAACTTAAACACTTGTAGAAGGTTAATATAGTAAAATGATTACATATCTTTCAACCACTAAACTAAATCAGGATAATGGCTCCACAATAATCATAACTAAACTCAAGTACTAACTATCAAGAAATATTAAAGTTTGAGATGAAATGTATAGTAAACAAAAGTGAGCAGTACTTGCTATTATTTTTCCATCATGCCCTAGACTACTTGTCTGGATTATATGAATTTAAACTACATGTGTAGAGTAGGGATGAAGGAGACATAATTGAGGGGAAATATATTACTAGTTGTGCTAGGGAATAGATACATGTCTTAAAAAAAAACACCTTCGGTACACTTGGCTTTGGTTCTATATCAGATTTACCTATCATCAGGTCTGTGTTTATTTTGAAATGTATTTGTTTATATTCGCGTGTCAAATAAACTGGTTGTTTTTTAAAAGTTTTGTTTGTATAAAGAGCCTAATTTAATTGGGTGTAGCTTTGTAACTTGAAAGATCACTCTTACTTCACCAACTGCCATTCAAACTCAAACTTCCCACCAACAACACCAAGTATAATGCAATTCTAACACCTGAGACTACTTGGCCACTGGTGCAGGTTACTCAGGCTACTAGCCACTGTTTCTAATGATTTAAGTATGTAAAGAGTAGGTGTTTAAAGTGAATTTGCGTTCTATTCGGTGAGTTTTAAAGATATAAAGTTGAAACAAGAATCATACATTCTTAAATGGTTCTAAAAATTGTTTTCAATATCATAAATTATTTTTATGTAAATATATTTTCTTATAAATCATCTACAACTTAGGCTGTTTAGTCTATTTATGAAAATGGCCGGAAGGAATCTTCCAGACAGGATATAAATTTAAAAAGTCCATGATAGCATGTATCTATCTATCTATAATAGGAAACCAGAATAAGTGTATAACCTGAAATAGTAATAAGACGTGCTGCTTAGAAAAACAACAACTCAAGAATAAGGTAATTTTAATATCAAATCAATATTTTAGAGGAGCAAATAGAAAAGTGAGTGTGTAAACTTGTCAGAGGAAGCCTCACAGGGAGAACTGCTCATATTATTCCTTCTCTGTTTTGAATTTTGGCATATGAGTTTGATGATGCTTAGAGTGCTTAGGTGAGTCAAGTTAAGAATCAACCCACTCCACAAAATATCTTTCAAATCTCCAATTAGGTAACATCATTAAGAAAGAAAAAAACACACCTCAAATTACATCCAGCCAGGATTCTCACCTTGATCTCCAGCAATTTAGCATAGGGGAACCTGACACCTGCCAAGTCACCCGGGCCATGACACACACCACTTCAGATTTCCATGAAATTTTGTTTACTTGTTACTAGCACCAAATTAAAAATCCGTGTAAAATTTTTCCTGCCTAGGCCACTTACTTTCTGAGATAGTAAATGATAAAGTTTTGAAATGTTGTTTCCAAGGCTCTGTGTAAGGAGTTCAGTATTTGAGGAACAATATCAACATATCACTGTCAAATTGGTACCACATGTCACTAAAAATGGGTATATTTAAGGGAAAAATGTTGTATAAGCCTTACCTTATTGTAGAAGATCATTATGAATTTGGGCGTCCTCCTGAAATATAGTTGCAAAATCCAAAGTGAGTTTAAATATAGTTTCCCATTGAATAAGGGGAGTCCACACAGTCTTTTAATGGGTGGGTTAGATAGTTCTAAGGCCAGTGTTGAAGAAACAAAGTGATTGGTGGGAGGGGGTGATTAGATGTGCCAGAGAGTGAATGCATTCCTTTCTTGAACATGATGGAAGGAGGGGGAAATAGCGAGTTCTTGGCAGAAGTGTAGTATGTAGCCTTTGGACATGAAGACGTTGTTATATTTCTTCATCTTTTCACCCACTATTGTCCCTCTAGATTAAGAGTTTGGCTTCTTTTGGATAGTTGAGGTCGAATGCTAAGAAAATATGACCCAGGAAGGTCAAGACTACCCAGGAAAGTGGCATTGCCCTACCCTGGAGGGGGGGGGGAAGATCATCCAGAAGAGCAGGCCACCAAGGGGAGAAGCCATGAAGTGTCACTCTAGAGTGACAGCAAGAGACCATTTGAGTAATCAGTTATCATGCACCTGTAAAACTAGAAAAAATTGAGAATTTTTTGTCCGGAAAAAACACAGGGAATTATGCAAAATATTGTAAAAATACTGGAATATTTATCAGGCTAATTTGTACTTTCAACTAAAAGATTAAAACAGTAGATCTTTGAATAAATAAAAAAAAAGGGAACTTAAGAACTTAGACCGCTGATTCACACATGTCTTAATACCCCTTAAACAAGGGTTCTGAAGATACATAAGATGTATTTCACCATCAATCTAAAATCATCCTGTTTTAAATATAAGTTACATGACGTCACGCGAGTCAGCTCAATGAAAAAGTAAATTATATTATTTTTTTCTTAAATATAAACTGCCTGGAAAAAATGGAAACTCCTTCTGGAAAAATATGGGACTTAGTCAGTAAGAAAATAGTAGCAACTTTGGTAATGCTAGTTGATTTATTAGTAACAGGGCCTTAATCCACTTAGGTTAGGTTCTTTGTCCTTCATCTACATACAGTTAATACAGAATTAAGATACAAAACATTAAACTTTTTGTCATATTAGATTGACTCAACTAAGGAACATTTACAAAGTACTTACTATATCTACATATATTGTGTCTTGCATCCTATCAAGGATACTCTGAACACCACTTCTTACTCCTAGTGCTTGTAACCTTCATTTCCTGGGAAATATGAGTAGGTTTACTCTGAAAATGCAGTCTAGATAAAATATTGAGTACAACCTCTCTGTTTTCAAATAGAAACAGTGCTCAAGAGCTTGGTAAATAAGAGTAGGACTCTGTAAAGTGGGATTGAGCGGATCTGCCAGGGAAGGTGGGTTGAGGTGAGAAAGATTGTCTAGATGTATCCAAATTTCAAAAAAATTCTAAAGAAAAAACACTTTTAAAGCTTTTAGTTATAAAATAAAACTAAAAGAAAAAGAAATATATTAAATGAAGTATTATCTTCATTTTTTAAATATTAATCTTACATCCAAATAAATCTCAAAGCAATTATACCTTTTAAATCCATACAAACAATTGACGCACCACTAAATCTAATCTAAGATAATTGAAGTATAAATAATTTGTCTTTATGGGGGGAAGAGACATTTTGATTATGGCTATTATTATTAGTTAAGTGATAAATAGCAAGATAGCGCCAGCCTGCAAATCTTATATCTTCCTATGTTTAAGTTATTTAATTAATATTATGGTTTTGTCATGATCTAGTAGTGTGTAGTACCTTGTTCTTACTGAAGGGCAAATGTTGTTGGGAGGACAAGTGTTGACCTGCTTCTTAAAATAGTTTCATAGTGCAATATACTTAAAATGTTATCTCTTCCTCAAGAATTGGGAAATATTTAGAAAACTTGTTGGTTTATTTTTATTGTTTTTGTTTGTGTGTTTTATATTGTGTTTGTAGTGTGTTTCTTAATAATTTCACTCACCAATGAACTTTCTATACTAATACTTGTATATTTTTCGTGTGAATAGCTTTGGAGATGAGCTTTAGATAAGGGCCTCCATGGCTGTATTTAAATAAATATGAAGTGTTTCCCAAAGTGTTTGCAGCTGATGCTTCAAGCAAACAATGTTCCTTATCTAGAAATATACTTCAAGGCCATTTGTGTGTAACTCAGCAATGTGTAAGTTGTGCTCTTATGTTTGAGTGGTTGGGAACAAGGTATTAACAAGCATTCTTGTAGATATTGTATACCTAGCTACAACAGTATACCCCAATTTTCTTACGAATATACATATCAGACAGCTAAAAAAGTTAATAGATATACTTTCACCTATCCATGTGTAAAGTCAAGTCAAGTCACTTTTCACAAATATTATAAATACCTGTAGAAAAACACTAATGCCATAGCTAGTAAAATTAATATCAAGGTTGACCCTAAAAAGTATGTTTGCATTTTCTAAAAGGTGCTTCGAATGTCAATTTGTAAGAAAGCAAAGGCTCATCTTTGGATCTGTTGTCATGATCCTTGAGGCACGGTGCTTTGGATGAGCTACAACAATGACTTTGGTTCAACTTTTGTTGGAGTCAAAGCTCTAGTTGTTAAATTGTTGAGGGCCAAGCAAGAGAGTGATTTCTTCTCAGGCAGGGTAGCCTAAAGAGGGGGGCGAATGTGATAGTTTCCCCAACTGTCCAAACCTGTCTCTTTTACTTACAGTAACCACAATGTACTATTTTTTTTATTAAAGGCAATTTTTGCTTACTGAAGTTCTGACACTTGTTTTTAAAGTTAATATCATAACTTAGTACTAGACTGGACACATCTATCCCCCATTTTTTCTTTCACAACTTTCAATTGATTAGTACAAGTAAAAATTTCATGATATTAATAGCAGTAAATAAACAGAAAAAAAAATTATTATTTTGAATGAGTAAATAAATGCTCCTAAAATATAATAGCCTCCAGCATTTTAAATCTTCTGGAAGATTGACAAATTCATGTGTTCAACTTACTCTAACCTTATGACTAGTTGCATTTTTAACTACCTAATTATTGCTTGACATATGGAAAAGTCTATATTAAATTATATATTGTAATAATTTTAACTTCAGACTTTACACAAACAGAACATTTACCAAATGTTTCCAGTAAAGAAAAATTATGTCTTTAGGCTAGATGACATGAATATCCCCAACTTTCAAACCATCTTAACATTTTGACAACTATCATCACCAACACTAAGTAAATAACAGCTTTTGTCTTCAGCTGAGAAGTAAAAGGAACATGGATGTTCCCAGATACTCGCATCATTGGTCTCATGGTATAAGGACTCACTCTCTCAAAAGTCTGTGTTAATGTGTTCTAAGTTAACATGGGACATAACACACAACTAGTCTTTATAGTGATGTGTTCTTAGTTAACACATGACATAACACACAACTGGTCCTGATAGTGATGTATTTTTAGTTAACATGGGTTATAACACACAACTGGTCTTGATAGTGATGTGTTCTAAGTTAACTTGGGACATAACACACAACTGGTCTTTATAGTGATGTGTTCTTGGTTAACACATGACATAACACACAACTGGTCCTGATAGTGATGTATTTTTAGTTAACATGGGTTATAACACACAACTGGTCTTGATAGTGATGTGTTCTTAGTTAACATGGGTTATAACACACAACTGGTCTTGATAGTGGTGTGTTCTTAGTTAACATGGCACATAACACACAACTAGTCTTGATAGTGGTGTGTTCTTAGTTAACATGGGATATAACACACAATAATTGATCTTGATAGTGATGTGTTCCTATTTAACATGTAGTGAGGTTATGTTTGCAGCTATAGACTCGTCAGAGCTCATGCCTCCCCTCATTGACGAGATTAAGGATGGACAGTGGCTCGGGGTCACCGTGCGCAGTCAGGGCCCTGGTGGAAAGGTGTTGGTAAGCTGTCATCACTAATTATTACAGTATTATTTCTAGGATTGTGGGGGTAGGTATTTTCCACTTAGAGTTATGTCAGAGTTGAGATTGAATGAAAATTAGTTTCTTCCTAGTTTGTGTGATACAAAGTAATATTTATACAGGGAATATTTCAAGTAAAATTTCTGTATTAGATCCATGCATAAACACTAAATAAGTACAACCATTTTTTAGATCAGTATTTTTTGAGAAAAAATGCATAGTCAGACAAATTTGAATTTTTAAATAAATTTAAAATAGTTATTAGCAATAATAACTTTTTCTGGCAAAATACTTAACATTCATACCGAAATAATTGTGAAGCTGTAATATTAATAACACTCGGAAGCAAATGGAGATATTTTGTTGTGGTTTTATTTACTGAATTTAGTTTTTGTAATAGCCTGGTTGCATGGCTACTAAATGGGGCGGGGTATAGGGGAACTGGGAGTTCATAATGTTCTATAAAGTGTAATCAGAAAGAGGGGCTAGATCTAAAAATATGGGGCATTAGAATGTTTAAATAGGCACCAGTGGAATTGGGGTGCAGACACTTTTTGTTAAATTGTTATTATGGTTATTGAATGTTCTGCCTTATGACAGGTCCATTCTTTTTGTCAGTATACTTAGATCACCAACGCTTCCCCCATTTCCTCCTTGAGCTTCCAGAAATTTCTTCTTTCCTTCAAGTCATCCAATATTTGAATCCACCTTCTTCCTAAGCGCCTCTTTCTCTCAACCTTTCCTTTTATGACGTCTTGCAGAAGACAGTTCCTCCAAAGGATGTGTCAAATCTAGTTTGCTTTGTGCTGAAGAATCACATCCAAAATGGTTTTCTTCTCACCCACTCTTCATAGGACTTCTTCATTTGTCACCCACCTCTCTGTTTGTCCACCTGATCCTCTCAAGTCTCCTCAAGAATTTTGTAAAATAATTATTATTGATGTTATTTTATATACACCATTTCAGGGTCATTCCCAATCTGTTAGCTTGGTACATAAACAGCGGTAGAAGTACACCATATCTATCTCCTCTACATGCCTAATGCTTACCTTTTCTATTCAATTTGCATGGCATAGCTAAGATTTAAGTAGCCTATAGTAGATAAGAATGGTTTATTTCTACAGCAATACAATCTTATCATGGCCCTTGTTTAGGTGGCATGAATTACCTTAGTTTTCAGTCCATACAAATAGCTCCACACTATTGCATACCAAGGGCATAGTTCGGTTGAGTAGCACTAGGTTTCTTGTTCCTGGATTGTTTCTATATATTAAATTTATCAAGGTTTTAGACAGAATTCTTGTCTATTTATCACAGAATCCTGCATCTACTAAAATTAACTTTATTCTAATACAGTAATTTGTCCCTTTTTTAAAAACTAAACTAAACTGAAAGTCAATTAAACTTAGATGCTTTTTATTTTAATTCTTATCTTCAATTTTCAAAATTAAGATAATTGCCAGTACATATTTTACTATCTTGCAGTTTCTATGACACAGTGGTCAATCTCTGAGCAAGGAGCTCTGGTTGAAACTCAACAACTTTATTATCTCGCCAAGTTTGAGCATGTTGTATTTCTATAGTGTGTGTTGACGACTCATTGATTACTCTTCTTTATATTGTCTGGATGTTCATATAAGGCAATTTCTGTACTATATTGGGTTTCTGATGGCTCATTTACTACTCCTCTCTCTACTTTGTTAGATGTTGTTTGTAAAATCTACATTGGCATATATTGTTTCACGGTATAATTATTAGGAGTCTGCTTTTAATTCCACAACTAATGTTTTGTATTATTATAAATATAAGTTAAATTTTAATTTTAAAACGTTTTTTAAATTTCAAGTATTTATTTATTTGACTTATTAAAGCTTTAAAAATATATGTTTATTTAATTAAAGCTCGATTCAACTCTCAAGAGCTTACTAAGAAATTAATTCAAACGCGAATCTCACTGAGAAAACTTGATCTCTTAGACCCATTGTTACTTTTATGTGTAAATTTATCTTGGCCATTTCTGTAAGGAGTAAGCAAGTTGCAAGATACAGAGAAAACCATTCACGTAAAAGAAAGAAGTGAGGACCATTAAGAAGACTTAATCCAATATAGTCTTATATCATATATTTATTTTGTTTATTTTTGTACACACGAGTGATACTTTTTGCAATAACATAAAGGTTTTGGTCTCATCTAGCCTCTGTAGTGTGAGATTAAAGAAATATTATTATGTAATTTAAGTAATGAAGGAAATCATATTTCCCAAGAAATTTTTTTTTTTACTAAGGCAAAAATCATGCCATTTATGCCTTACATGATGTATAGTAACTTTTTGAAGATTCCTTCCTGCAGATGACCACCTCTTCAGCACAGGCATTCATGCATTCTCACTGTAAGTTTCTCATAGGAACTTTCAATATTTTAAGGAAGATGTATTATTTTCTCTCTCTCAATAATACAATGACAGTGAGGAAATACTTTTATTTTTAGGTGTCTGTACAGAAAGAACTTGCACACAGACAAATCAGGAGACTTCGCAGGCCAAGGAATACTACCGTTCTTGAATATGATGAGGTTCCCAAACAAGCTTTGCACAGCTTCTTCAGTATTCTTACTGTTTAAGATGTAGCTATTTCATGATCTCATTTCCGTGATTAAGGCACATATTTTGTTTTTTAGGTTATTTTTAGTCTCTTGTGTTGTTTGGTTAAATTGTCTTTGTTTTAGTTTTAAATTTTATTTTTCTAAAGCATTTATAACTATTTTTTTTTTTTAATTCCTTCTGCATCTTTCTCTGACAACATAATCTAGCATCTAGCAGTGCAGCTGTTTCTTAGCAGTAGGCGGTGGGACAGCTCATGCGTTTAACATATCTATGTACTGTAGAACTGGTGTATACAATTTGTATCTGCTAGTTGCATGGATATAAATATAATATAAATAGCAGTATCTTTGTACATTATAGGAGGGGTGTTTTACCTTAAGTTTATGAAAATCTTGTACTGGCATTTTCAGATATTGAAAAAGCGTACCATAGTGTACAGGGAAATAATATATTAGAGTGCCTAAATAAAGGACATGTGTCAAAGTCCCTAATACAAAAAGTGAAAATGTTGTGCAAAAAGTACCAGAGCTGCTTGAGAATAGTAGATGGGAACTAAGAACTACACAAGGAGTCTTAACAAGGCAGTGCACTATCACCCTTGTTATTCATAATTGTAATTGATGAAATAATTAATTAAGTCAATTGGAGAAGTCAGGACAAGGTCCTGTCGACGTTTGCGTTTGCAGATGACATAGTCATTTGGGGGAACTTGGAAGATGAAGTACAAGAAAGACTAGATCTACGAAATGTGGAAATCAAGAACTTTGGCCTTAAAATTAGTAACAGCAAGATGGTGGTCATGTCATTCAACAGGCAGAAAACATCAATTTTTATTACGCTGGAGGGTGCACACCTGGAAGAAGTGGGGCAGTTCCAGTACGTACCTCGGTATTCTCGTACTGTCTGATATCAGAACCTGTCCTGAAGTCATCAATTGTACATTGAAAGGATCCCATTTCGACTACCAAGGGGAAGAGCTGCTTTGGGACAAGGAAGCTCCCCTGAATTCCAAACACGCAATCTTCCAAAGTTACTTCACCCTTAAAGTCACATACAGGGAGAAGTCACAATTGCAGGCAGCGGAAATGATGTTTTTACAATCATTGGTCCAGAAAACAAGATGAGACAACCTAGAACAAAGATGTCAGAGCAAGATTAAACATAAAGAAGGCTATATTAGAAGAAAAAAAAAATGAAATTGAGTTTTAAAAGGTTTGGTCACATAAAACAAAGGGAAACAGGATGGGTGGGTGGAAGGGTGTCTAATAGACCATAGACTAATAGATCCAAGAAGAGGGGGATTGACCAAATCATCAGAGATGGGGCAATGAGATACAAGAACTGGAGAGAAGTAGTTGAAAACCAAACATCCATGAACCGTGTGGAATGGAGGAGGCTCGCTAAAATTGTGCCCCGCTCCGCTGGAACAATTAAATGATGATTATGACAACGACGACAATGATGTGTGTAATAAAACTTTTTCTAAGTAATTTTAATGCATAAAGTTATTTAGTAACCACAAAATAATATTCTTTCAAACCTAACAATTTAAAAAAAAAAAACATAGATTTAGCTTTGAGAATATTTCACATATGTATTTGATTCAAGTTTGTTTCATATTGATAAATTGGACTCTGCACACCCCTACTGTCCTTTAAAAAGATGATTCTGATATTAAAAGGTGTTCGTTAAAGCGAGGTTTCGCTGTATGTAGTTAAAAAAAATTATATTAATCTCGCTTGATAATTACACATAACTGGTTTAGCTTTTTGTTGCTTACAACCTATTTCTATCCTCTCTAACTCCCCTCTGTTATATTAAGGCAACTTACAATTATCCTTCTTTGTGTTTATAAGTCCAGGATGGATTTAAGGTGTTCAAGTTTTCAAACATTTGTTCTCACACACTGGAAACTACATCCAATATTTTAAATTTTATTTCCACGCGCATGTTTTAACTTTGCCTAATATATTTGAGTTGGTGCAATGAATATGTGTCATACTACCAGGTGTGTGCTCATCGCTATGTGAGGAGGGGAGCTGACTTCCAGTGGGGGCAAGGTCTATGCTACACGCTTACACAGTACCTAGACTATGATGAGAGTTGGGAGCCATGCAAGGGCAGGCCTACCAACAAGTGAGTACACACTGTTATACTGCTGAAAGCTCTAATAGATGAATTACAAAATATTAATATTTGTTAAAGTTATTTATTTTCAATGTGTAAATCAAGAATGTGGGACACAAAAAAAAGTATATTTTGAACAATAAAATGCCAATTAAAATCATAATTTGTAATAAGAATAATTCTTAAAAATCCTTAGAGATTGTTAGTTTATTATTTATTTTGAAAGATCCTCTCAAAAATTATCGTAACTTATGAAGGTCTGAAAAATATGATCCATATACTAAAATGTTACTAAACACCAGCCAAATAACTGCCATCTTCTTACACATTGATGTATCTGACTTAGTTATCAGATCTACTTTCACATATTTATGTGTCAGGTCATGTAATCTAATGTCACTTCGCTAGTTGTTATTGGCACCTTTAAAATAACATTGACAATATAATTTAAAAAATCAATTTTGTCTGCTAACATTTTGTTCATATTGTCTAAAAAAAGGTGCTACAAATGTTTATTTGTATGAAAATCATTATTTCATTCACCAGTTAGTAAGGATTGTCACTTAGTTTTGTGTTGGTAGGGCCCACGAGCAATATGGTTACTGCCAAGCAGGCACTAGTGGGGTGTTGATGAACGACACAGCTGTGATTGGTACTCCTGGTCCCTACACCTGGAGGGGTACCATGTATGTCATCAGTGTGTCCGATGACTTCCTCAACAGAGACAAGACGTTTTACTACAGCCCTCATCAGGAGGAAGATTCTCCTGTGGACAAGTACAGTTATCTTGGTAAGAGTGGTCCTGGTTACTTGTAAAATATTTGATAGCTTATAGGCTACAATGGTACATCTTTGGAGGGATCCATTTTCTGTGTCCAACTCCAATACTGTAAATAATTTTTCACAATTTTGTAATTCTTATAAGTTTATTGACCCTTAACTTTTTCCAAAAGTTGCACATACACTTAAAACTAGTTTAAAAACAGATTTATTGAAATTATTTAAAATTGTAATTATATTATTGTGTTATATTTTTAGCAGGAGGTATAGTAAAGGTGGATAGAAACATATATTTATTATTAGCACCGCGTCTTACTACCCGTTTGGGTTATACGCATAGAAACATATAAATGGGAACAATAACAATAGGGCTTTTTACAAAGAAAAGAACAACATAGTTTTCACTTTACATTGCTGCAACTGTACAAAGAGGTAATGGCTGCCTCCTTAAGAAAATTGATCGCCACCGCCCAATTATTGTTAGTGTGTGATAAAAGTTCACTGTATAAAGTTTGAATGGATGTCACAAAAGACTTGTGCACACTAATTGCTTATATTATATTTATGACACACACACACACACACACACACACACACACACACAAGAATAGAATGGAAAGCATTTGATAATTACTGTTCAAAACCATTATTAAAACAAAGTGCAACCAGAGAATTGTTAAACACTTTGTTTGAAGTTTGGAACGCACTGTTCTTATTTAACAGAACGCACACGGTAAAAGTTTGACATGAGTGTTACATGACACCAACCACACTAGCACAAAAAGGGCTTTAATGAATGTATTCGTGCGCCACACTATTGGGCACTCATACTGTTGGTTATGTTAGGTTAGGCATAAACAAGCATGATATTTTAAACATGTTTTGACACTCCCACTAAATGAATGCTTGTTTACAGTCTTGCAAATGGTTAGAAATATGGCTTATTTAAGTGTAGTTACTAATCAGCTTCAAAAACAAAACAAAAAATGATAAACAGCTTTATATACATATCAATGTCAATGAGAAGCATTTATCAGCTCTCAAGTTTTGTCATTCCAATTGCACCGCGGAGTGTCTGAAAACGATCACGTGGAAGAGGTTTGGTTAGTATATCTGCTAACTGGTCTTCAGAGGGTACATGCTTGATGTCAATCTCACCGTTCTCATATTTCTCACGTATGAAGTGGTAGCGTATGTCTATGTGTTTGGTTCTCTTGTGGAACTCTGGGTTTCGCACAAGGCGCATTGCACTCTGATTATCAACCGCTAGAACTGTGGCCTCTCCCACTGTTTCCCCAATGTCAAGTAGAAGATGTCTAAGCCAGATGACTTCTTTGGCCGCAGTTGATGCAGCAATGTACTCAGCTTCGGTAGTGGAAAGGGAAACGGTTTGTTGACGTTGACTAGCCCATGTTATAGGGCCATTACTCAATTGAAAGAGGTATCCAGTTGTGGAGCGTCGGGTGTCCAAATCGTTTGCGAAGTCAGAGTCCGAGAAGCCAATTAATGGGGGTGGATTCTCACTCCTTGTGAATTCAATGCCATAGCTGGATGTGTCTTTTAGATATTTTAAGATGCGTTTGACTGCATTCCAATGACTTGGTCCATAGTTTGCCAAATATCTACTCACGTTTCCAACTGCGTACATAATGTCTGGCCGACTAACTATTGCAGCAAACATTAAGCTGCCAACAGCTTCTCGATAGGGTACTTTTATTTCTTCATTTTCCCCTATGTTTGAACTCAAGTGAGTGTGTGGATCAGCAGGCACACTGATTGGCTTAGAGTCTTCAAGATTGAATCTCTTGATTATTTGTTTGATATAGTTGGCCTGATGTAGAAATATTGATCCGTTCACATTATTTCGTTTTATTTCCAGACCCACAAAGTAATTTGGTTCACTGATTGTGACTTCGAAGGTTGTCTTCAGTTTATCGAGTACAAGTTGTAGTGCCATTTTGTTTTCAGCCATGATCAGCCCATCATCAACATATAACGCAAGCAGAACCTTTGATTTATTGAAATCCCCTCGATAAACACATTTATCTGCAGTACTTTGGCAGAATCCAAACATTTTCAGGAAACCATCAAACTTTTCGTTCCAGCAACGCGATGATTGTTTGAGGCCATATAGTGACTTTCTTAATTTGCAGACAAGGTTTTGGTTAATATTGATTCCATCTGGTGGAAGCATGTAGATATCTTCTTTGAGTTCACCATATAAAAATGCAGTTTTCACATCAAACTGCATTATTTCATAGTTTTATTGAGCTGCGATAGCGAGTAGGACTCGTATAGAGTCATACCGTGTTGTGGGAGAGTATGTGTCATTGTAGTCGACCCCTTCTTTCTGTGCAAAACCTTTAGTGCACAGTCTTGATTTATATCGTGAAATGTTTCTGTCTCTGGTGCGTTTTACTTTGAAAACCCATTTGGAACCTATTGTATTTTTACCAGGAGGTAATGATACTAGCACCCAAGTGTTGTTCTTTTCCAGTGCATCCAGTTCTTCTTTGATTGCGTCAGTCCACTGCCCTGCATCGAGACTCTTCATTGCTTCCTCATAGGTCTGTGGTACATCTATTTCCACTAGGTTAGCTTCATAGCATTTGGGAGGCCTGATGACATCTCTTGGTCGCAGCTCATAATTTGCTTCAATGTGACTGGGTTCTGTTCGGAATGTTGAGGGTCTGCGTCCTCCTGCTGAATTCTTTGAACAGAATGATGTGTGTTTTCTATCACTACTGGGACTACAGTGTTTCTTTTAGGAATGAAACTACTTGAATTTTCATTGAAAATCACATTTCTTGAGACTGTAATTTTCTGTGTATTTTGGTCCAGCAAACGATAGTTGGTTGAGTTTCTATCATATCCCACAAGGATGAGTTTCTTGCTCTTTGGCGCCAGTTTGTTTCGCAGTTCCTTTGGTACATGCATGTATGCCTCACTTCCAAAGATTCTTAAATGTGACATTACAGGCCTTTTTCCACTCCATATTTCATAGGGTGTCGAGTTTGGTGCTTGAGAGGTTGGAGTCCTGTTTAGAATATAAACAGCTGTGTTTACTGCCTCTGCCCATAAATATGTTGGCATATCCTTTGCATATAACATTGAACGTGCACTTTCCATTATGGTTCTCATGTCACGTTCGGCTCTACCATTTTGCTCAGGAGTATAAGGTGCCGTTGTTTCAAACTCAATTCCATGTTTTGACATATACTCTTTCATTTCCTGATTACAGTATTCTGTCCCATTGTCAGTATGTAGGGTCTTAATAGAATATTCATATTTATTCTTTATCATGTTTGCAAAATCTTTGAAACACACAACAACATCCGCTTTGTGCTTAATGAAAAATACAACACGATAGCCTGAACAGTCATCCTTAAATAATACAAAATATTTAGCACCCTGAACTGATGGTGTTGACATTGGACCACACACGTCACTGTAAATGAGTTCGCCTGGTTTGGCCTTGGCATGCTTTGAGGGCGAAAATGGTAACCTGTGCTGTTTACCATACTGACACGACTCACAGAAGAAATCTTCAAGGTCATTAATATTTACACCTTCGACCAAGCCTTTGGTGACCATTTCACGCAGAGTTCTCTTATTTATGTGTCCGAGTCTCTCGTGCCACAATTTTAGACTTCCACTTGCGGTGAAATTTAGGCCTACTTCTTGATGTGGGATCACTGTGCGGAATAACATTCGATACAGATTGTTGGTTTCACGGACCGCGCTTGCTACTAGCTCCCCGTTTTCGTAAATTTCTGCATATCTATCTTCCTTAAGGATCTTCATCCCTTTTTCAGTTATCACACCTTCAGAGAAAAGACTTTTTCTTAGTTCAGGAATATACAACACATTTGTGATGATGGAGTCATACCAATTACCTCTGATAAATTTCTTTATTTTAATGCTTCCTCTTCCCTTCACAGAAAGACCTTGGTTGTTTCCAAGCACGACACTCGTATTGTCTACAGTCTCTTCAAATTTAGAAAAGTAATCACGACGATTAGTCATATGTGCAGAAGCGCCGCTGTCCAATGTCCAATTATCTTCGGTGGCGATTGCTGACTTTAGTATAACATCCTGCTGCTCTGCACTGAATGCTGAAAAATGACCCTGTTGAGAACGTTCACTGTGAGTGTTTTGCTGTCCGTTTTCTCGGGGTTTCTTAGGTGCACGACAGTCACTTGCGTAATGTCCTTTTCTTTGGCAATTATAGCACGTTACCCTTGGTTTTCCTGATCTATTCCTTTGTTTTTGATTGGACTTTTGAGAATTATTAGAACTTTTAAAATCGCTTTTCAAATTTGTTGAAGATAAAAATGCACTTTCCGATTGTTCAGTTGATGTGAGACTGGCCTCTTCATCCAACAGGCGTGCCGTCATATTTGGGATTGTCTGTCTAGCCTCGTCTAGTGAAAGCCAAGCTTGTCTGAAGTTTCTAAATTTGGGAGGTAGACTACCAAGAATTTTGGTCATTATAGTAACATTGCTGAGTTGTTCACCAGTCTCTCTCACATGTCGCGCGAGATTTTCTATCTTGGCAATATGCTGAGCAATGGAGTCGTTGGCGTCCATCTTGTACTGATGAAAGCGTTCGTGGACTAGCATTTTGTTCATTTCTGATTTCTGCTCAAAGATAGTCTAATTTCTCTAACATTTCTTTAGACGAGTCACAATTTTCAACTAATGTGATCTGTGATAGTTCCATTGCTGTAGTAAGTGTAAACATAGCAATTGCGTCGTCTTTGTTCCACTTTTCTAGTTCCTTCTCTTTGTTTATTGCCGGCTTTTCTATGGCGCCTTTTGCAACATCAAAAACTCCTTTTGCCCTTAGGGCACATTTCATTTGAAATTTCCATTGGTGATAATTATTGCGGTCAAACTTATTTACGTGTGCCACGTCAAACTTTTCGGCCATTATTTATATTTTGGTCTCGCGGATTATATAACTCCAAACACACGACACAATGCTGTTTGCTGATCGCGCGAACCTAATGATAAATAAATGGCGAATCACGTCGCTTCCTAACACGAACGCGAATTCACAAAACGGATTTGTGAATTACCCGAGGGACAGTTTTTACGAAATATTACGTGGATATTTACGCAATTGTTGGGTGCCTGGGCCCATAACATATTAAACACTTTGTTTGAAGTTTGGAACGCACTGTTTTTATTTAACAGAACACACACGGTAAAAGTTCGACATGAGTGTTACATGACGCCAACTACACTAACACAAAAAGGGCTTTAATGAATATATTTGTGTGCCACACTATTGGGCACTCATACTGTTGGTTATGAGGTTAGGCCTAAACAAGCATGATATTTTAAACATATTTTGACAAGAATGATGAGTTTGCATCCAATCATGTTTATGTTGGAGACGAAAGAGATACCAGGTAAGCTGTCAGTAATCCTAGGTAGAACAAAGACATTGATAGTTAAGCAAGGGGATGACTATTCAATGGGTCAAACACTGCAGTTTGAGACCTCTTTGATGACAGATAACAGTGCATGGGGAGGCCTTGTGCTGTGACAGACATTGGTCGATGATGAAATTGGCTTGACTCGCGGAATCAAGTAACACTCAAATGACATGATACCTTCCCAGTGCATCTTGTGCTTTCACAAGCACCATAGACAACAAAATGGTTGGCGAGTAGGCTACTCCTGAGAAAAATGCCATGACAACAGCTGGAGCTATTTCTGGTTTTTAGGCGAGTCTTGTTCGGACCAGATTGGTAATTCTGAAGTGGGCTGGAATCAAATATTTCAGAAAAATGTAGAGATTAATGATGCTTAACATCACAAGTTTGACAACAACATTTTGAAGGACCTTGTGCAGTTTGGTGAGACCTGCGGAGGCATTTTAAGCAGATTCTAGCTTGCTTGGTGATAGCGAAGTGTTTCTTTTAGTCCTTACGAATATAGTCAGGACACTTGTGTAAAGTGTGAGAGGCATTAGACACACTGCGAGCTTTAAGTGTCAACCATAAACAATGCTGATTGATACGTGCTTCTATCTCTGCTGGGATTGTAGGTTGACGCTGGAGATGATTTGACCTTGAACTGGGACATAGATGGATTCAATGGAAGGAAGGTTCAAATCCATGTTCAAGTGGACCAAATGTATGGTAGAAGTGAACAGTATAAGGTTTGATTGGGCGCCACAAAAAATGTGGGCAGGCTACACTGATTGCTTGTATAAGTTTCACAACACACACATGAGAATTGCATGGAAAGCATTAGATAATTATTGTTCAAAATTGATACTAGAACAAAGTGCAATCGGTTCATATCTGACCATGATAACGATATGAGACAACAGCCATCCCTATAGCACTGCTCACAAACCAAGATGCTAACAATGAGTGGTCAAGACAGTGGTAAAAATAAGCACACACATAGTTCAAATGAAAAAAAAATATACAAATATTCAAGCCCCACAGTCTAAATTTGAACTACGAGGGGTGTTCAAAAAGAAACCGAACTTTGGAAATCGCCCCCCAACCGGCAGAGGGAGCACGTTGCGGCTACTGATTGCACGTAGCGGCAGGCTTAGACAACAAACTGCCATTTGCCGCGTTTCTCTCTGACCGTTAATTAGCGAGTTACATCCGCTGAAGTGAGCACGTGCGCAAGCTGTTCGTCGGATTAGTGCCAAAGGGACAATGAAAGAGCTTGAAGAACAACGTGTGTGTGTGAAATTTTGCTACAAACTTGGCAAAACTTTTACAGAGACATTTAAATCGCTTAGCCAAGCATACGGGGAGGACTGTGTGAGTTGAACGCAGTGCTATGAGTGGTTTAAGCGTTTTGAACATGGCAGAATGTCAGTCAGTGACGATCCCAAACCTGGACGATCTTCCACATCAACAGATGACGACCATGTCGAGAAAGTTTGTGTTGTGATTCGTGGAAATCGTCGTTTAACTGTTCGAGAAGTTGCTGACGAAGTGGGCATCAGCGTAGGATCATGCCATCAAATTTTGAGTGACAAACTTGATATGCGTCGTGTCAGTGCAAAACTCGTGCCACGTTTGTTGACAGACGATCAGAAACAGACCCGTGTTGAAATCACCCAGGAACTGCTTGCCAATGACAATGAAAACTTCCTTAAGTACATCATAACAGACGATGAGACGTGGGTTTATGGCTATGATATTTAAACGAAGGTGCAGTCGTCGCAGTGTGTGGGAAAAGGGTCTCCTCGTCCAAAAAAGCACGCATGAGTCGGTCAAAGATCAAGGTGATGTTGGTTGTGTTTTTTGACTTCAAAGGCATTGTCCATCAGGAATTTGTACCACGTGGTCAAATGGTAAACAAGGAAGTCTACCAGGGAATTCTAGCGCGTTTGGGGGATTCTGTGCGCAGGAAGAGGCCTGAATTGTGGGAAATCCAGACTTGGATGTTGCATCATGACAATGCGCCGCCTCGCGCGTCGCTCCTTGTCCGCAGCTATCTAGCAAAACATCAAACTCCCATAGTGCCCCATCCACCGTATTCTCCAGACCTAGCCCCAGCAGACTTTTTCCTGTTTCCCAAACTTAAAACCACGTTGAAGGGATGTCGTTTCTAAACCATAGAGGAGATTCAGGACAATGCGACAAGAGACCTGCGCGCCATCCCACAAAGTGCGTTACAGGAGGCTTTCCAAAAATGGAAGCAACGTTGGGAACGGTGTATTGCCAGTAGAAGGGACTACTTTGAGGGTGACAGTGCCTAAAATGTTGTACAATGAGCAATAAAGATGTTATAGCAAAAGTTCGGTTTCTTTTTGAACATCCCTCGTATTTAATAGGTGTGTGCAAAGCACTTAGCTTCAGAAAAGAATTCTGGCTTTGACAATTATGAAGCCTCACCAATAAAAATACTTACAACTAAAATACTTATTTTATGTTCATTTACTGCTATTTGTGCCAGTTAGTTTGGCACTGAGCTAGTTTTTTTTATTGAGCTTTGTGACATCACCTCCAGACTGCATGGGGTTAGTGTCACACCGCGCTGTCTGGAGGGTTGGCGGATCAGGAAGTTGACTTGTAGCAAGACTGGCAAGTGGACGAGTTGAGTCCAGAGAGAGTGGAGCGTCGGCCTCGCCCCAATTAGCCTCGTAGATGAGACCAGTTGGTGGCCATGCTGCGTAGATAACAAAGGATTGATTTGTACAACACTTGTATGACCCTGACATTTGGCTAAGAGGAAATACGTTGCCGTGCAGCAGCAATTCGTGAGGGCCAGGTGTGTTGTACCTAGGACCTGGCAGTCCAAGGAGTGGGTCACACATTCTGAGCTGTTGTAGACAGTACATTACAAATTAATATTCACTAGAAAAAATCTTAAAAAGTAATTTAATGGTTTGTTGTGATAAAAACTTGATGTGTCAGATTAATATGAAATAGAGATAATTGTTGACTAAATGATTTTAGTGCATAAAGTTAAATAAATAAGTACGATATAATGTTTTTATATATTTTTTATTTATATCTTAGATTGTAGTTCTGTTACAACCACAATCATTAATGTTGCAACCACATTACCTCATATTAAGAACACACTGACAGCTACAAAAGTTACTGAAATAATTCTAATGTTTTCATCTGTCAAGTAATATGCTATCATTGTTGACTACAAAAAATTATGTCTGTATTTTCTAAACTGTTATTCTTACCAAAATCACAGTAAAGTTTTGTTACAGGCATGTCAGTGACTGCTGCAAATTTCTTTGGCAACAAACTGTCATATGCTGCTGGGGCCCCTCGTGCCAATGGCACCGGCCAGGTGGTTCTGTTCGTACAACAGCCTCCCGCAAACCCCATGTCACTTCAACTCATCCTCCATGGGGAACAGTTTGCCTCCAGTTTTGGGTACGAGATTACTAATGCCGATATCAACGGAGACACGTGAGTATCAGAACTCTTACATTTCATTACTGTTTAGTGGAATTTAGATTTATTTTTATAATATCCAAAAATAAGTATTAGGAGTTGTTTTGACAAATTATGAATACTTTGTGAAGTAATTTCTCTGTACTTAAAGACCATTACTACTTGAAACTAAGAAAAAATTGATTCATCATTTTTTTTTTCAGGGTAGTGGTAGAGAGAAAGAACCATGTAGAGTATTTAAAATCATATTTAATATCAAACAACCTTTTTAGTCACATATTTATAATTGGGTGATAAGAATAAAATTACTACTCAAAATAAAAATAGGTCATTAACCAAATTCTGACAACAATTTAGTTTTGCTAGTCTCATTACCAGACCCACTTTCCTTGTTACATCTCGCTCATCACACTCCTAATTCATTGTCAAGGAGATATACCGCACGACCTCTATTATCCTCCGACCCAGTGAAGATGGGTTGTAATAGTAGCTTGACTACAGTGCTCAGCCTGTGGACTCAAACAACGGAGGGGAAGAAGATACACAGAAATAGAAGATGACCTTTTGTATCTGTATTAATCTAGGAGTTTGTTACTAGAGTACACTAGAAAATTAATTTTGTGTTTGTGTAAATAAAGTTGTAAATTTCATAAGTGTAAATGAAGGTATCATAGTGTCTAAGCTATTTTTCTTAGATAAACGTAGACTGTCAGTTACATACTTGTTACTTGGGTTGTGCCTTCACGAGCATGCTCCCAATTTCCCCATTTCTTTTTGGGTTGCGCTTTCATGATCCTGCTCCCTTATTTTTGTGGGCTACACCTTCACAGGTCTGCTTCCCAAACCCTTCTTGCACCAGACTTGAGCCTTCACAGTCTTGCTCCCCTGTCATTCACTAGGGTTGCACCTGCATTGACCATCTCCCCTGGCAATGGTAAGACAAACTAATCTAGCACAGGTGTGACCTGACTTCATGAGATGACAAATTCTTGTCTTAGAGGATAAGGAGCTGGAAGGAAATAGCATAATGCCTGTAAGATGATCTCTCACCCAAGATACATCTCTAAAGGACAACTCTTTGTCCCC
>CABEEJ010007705.1:0-28673 GCA_901482245.1 Timema douglasi | reverse complement strand
AGGGTTTGGTAATCAGATAAATCTGTGCCGGGACTGAGGATTGAACCCCGGCCGCCAGCATAGAAGTCTGACACCTTACCCCTAGAACACCAGGTCTTTCTCTCTTTCATTAGTATTTTTATTATTCTCAATTAATATCTATTTACATACATTTTATACAAAACACAACTCATAATAGAAACAATAACTTTTTTTCCCAACCCCTTGGGGTTCTCAAAAAACACAATGGTACGATAATAAATTAAATGTTTTTCTGTTTATTCAGATCCCCAAATAGGGCACAATTCATATATATAGTGGGGGATTTGTGTTCCCCCCCACACGGTACATGTGACCCGGTCGGTCGTAGTTGACCGGTTGACGGATGCACTTCGCGACACTTTCACTCAACACCACTCGTCAACCCATCCGATCGCCCCTAACACGGCCTGTCGGCCGGCATCGCCCGCTATCTAACCCTTATTCAGTATCAATGTTTCGTAAACTTCTAAACGTTCTTGAATTCTACTAATAGATCTAAATTACCCACTTAAATGTATGTACTTTAGGTGCCGTCTAAGAAACACACTTATAAATGACGTATTATTAAAAAAATAATCCAGATGGTTTTTACACTAGACTCACTTCCCCATCAAAGCAAGTACAGTGGTAATGGTGTTCAATCCTGACATCTAGCGAGCACAGTTCTAACCTCACCCCCTGAACACGGTGTCGGTGTCTCAGACGATAACAGTCCTTCTCTCTCGCTCCAAACTAATTAACATGAGCAACTCTCGCTACCAAGCGACTGCCAGAGCCCAAAAAGCAATAGCTCATTATCCCCGCGTTAAGGATCATGGGGGAAACTAATAAATTATTAAAGACAACACAGCTAAGAGAGGAATGGAAGGGAGGTGCTAATACTTGTTAATTAATTCGTCGTCTTTTCCTCGTCGCTTTCTCCATCCACTATACAACCCCTATATCCCTACCCCATTATAATTCCCACCCCTTTTTATTCCAACCCTCTCCTTTAACGTCACCCCCTATATCTCCTTTCTCCTTTTTCCACCCTTAAAAATGTCTAATTAATTACGTGCTAGTTGGCTTAGTGAAGAGATTCTATATAAAGGGTATACATCGTTTTCTGAGTGTGACATTCCCAACCCCTTTCCCCCCAAAAAACGTTAAAACTAGACCCGGATTTCCTTACAAACAACCTTACAAATACGAAAAGATACCAGATCTACTTTCATGTCAATGCTACGGCTAAAGTACGAACCTGGATAAAGTCAATATTATCCAGATAATGTTGACGTTATCAAAAATACGTAGATAATGTTGAGTGAGAGGTGATTGAGTAATTTGTTTTTCGAAGTTTATCCAAATAATATTGACATTATTTACCCGCACTTGAATAGTGGCAATTTCTATGGTTGAGGCTAGGTTAACTTAAATTAGGTTAGGTGAGTTTAGGCTATGTTAGATTAGTTTAAGTTAGGCTAGGTTAAGCTAGTTTTGATTAGGTTAGTGGAAAATGATGCATAGCGTGGGGCATTTCGAATGTTAGTGCGCTGCTACGATCCAATTTATTGTCCAATTTCGAAATATTGTTTCAAAATAAAATTTGTATTGAAACGTGCTTAGTTTTACAAATATTATTCCACGTTACCCAAGTCTTGCTGACTAGTGTCGATATTATCCAGATAGTGTCGTAAATTAGATAAATTACTCTCTATTTCTGACTTTATCTACTGCATCTGACTAATGCTGACATCTCCCGGCTAATCTCAACATTATCCAGCTTTCGCACATTACTGTAACATAATTAAACTTACACTAAACCATATGATCTGTAGGCCCATATGTTGAGCAGCTTTTGGCATTCAAAACTTAAAAAAAAAGATCTCGTGAGTTTCTCTAACCAATCTTTTTTAAATTATTAAAGTATGCATTTATTACAATAATCGTTTGGGTTGCTTTTTTGTGGTAGTGAAATTTGTCGTTAGCTTAAAATTATTTACAAACGAGAGCTTCCGACCCGCTTTGGTGGCCGCATGGTCTAATGCGTTACTTTCACAGTAGACTAGACTGCCTATGACGGGGAGATCGAGGTTCGGATCTCGGTCGGGTGTACTATGTGTGGTTTTAGAGAGCTTCTAAAAAAAAAAGTGCTTTCCCGTCATCGTTCATTAATAAATATGGTGAGCTGGACGACGGTTGATGACATCATTATGATCCGTATTCGTGAGCTTGGATTTATACTTTTTTTTAAACTAATATTTTGTTTGGATTTTTCTTTAAGTTATTAAAAACATTTATTTTTGTTATATTTTAGGGTAGCCAGTTTTTATAAGATTCAATTGTTAGTAGGTGACCTGGCGGTCTAGGGGTAAGGTGTCGGACTTCTATGCTGAGGTCCGGGGTTCATTCCTCGGTCCCGGCACAGATTTATCTGATTACCAAAACCTTCCTTAACCTCTGACAAGACATCTTGTGAATGTGGGGAATGCCAGGCCTCCACCGTGGTTCGGATCCCACGTTAAACTGTAGGTCCTCCATTTCATCTCACAATCACCCTGCCATTACTCATTAGCGTAAGTGCGTATAACCCCTAACGGGTAGTAAGACTCGGTGTTAATAATAATAATTGTTAGTAAAATACTTTTTAATTCAATCTTTCATGAACTATAATATTTCTTGGTGCCCCAGCTACGAAGCAAAATAACATGATAGGTTTATTATATTTTGTTATTATAGTTAGTCACGAAAAAGTCAATTGTTCAGTTTTTTGTTTGTTTTTTACTGAGAGGAGCTATTATGTCCAGGTTCAGTCGCCTCATGGGTAGACTTTTAGCCGATCTGTTGGCACAGATCATGTCCCAGGGTACACCTATGGAGCTGTCTACATGTCGTGCCCGCAATGAGATGGTGTGATGATGGTTATTAGGATGTTGTGAAGCCGAGGTGAGTCTTAACCGAACTTAAGCCTAATCAACCAAACCTTGGTGACTATTTGGATTACTACCCTTCTAGGAAAAGTACTAAAGGTACCAGCCGGGAATCAAACCTGGGACCCCGTAACCAGGTGCACTGACCACTACAGCGTGGGGCTGGTTAATTATTCAGTAGTCCTTCAGAAAGTGTCAATAGAAGTTATTAATAATTCTTTTGATTAATTTTATAGTGTTAAGTAATGAGATTTCTAACTCTAAAAATTAAGGATAATTTAAGGGAATGAAAAAAAAAAAATCTATTTATTTTCATCAAAATTCGTATCTAGATATTGTTTAACATCACAAAAAAAAGGTGAGTATCATTTTTCCGGGAAAATTACTTAAGAGTGCTTACATTAGTGGATTTTTTAAAATTTCTATCATATTGTCTCCGTAACTCTTTTAAGATTTGAAATAACTTATCGTACAAAGTTTTAATACTATAAAATTTAAAAAAAACTTATATCTGGAATATACTTTTATATAAACCAATAGTTTCTAAGATATTGGTAAATATATTTGCTAAATTGAGGTCTGGCAAACAAATTTTTGCTCTATTTGGAGAATAGAGAGGGTTTACCTGTTCCTCAATATGTTTCTGTAACAAGGTATATTATTTCGTTTCGCACATATTACTAGTTTTGAGCAAATATTTCAATTTTTAGTTAATCCTAGTGAAGTATGAAAGTCTGTGTGTTTCACTGTACTATTTATTTCTTCAAAAGGAAAGTGCAGCCCTTCCCACCATTTTGTTAAAATAGAAAACATCCAGGGCTGACTTGCTATTGGCGCGGCCTACCTAGGTCCTGATGATGAAACCCCCCCCGCGAGGCAATCTGAGGAATCTTTTAGGCAGTCGATGGAACAGAGGTTACTTAATCACTCCGGCAGGCGCAACATATCCGTTTTTAGCATGATTGATGTAAAACCAATAATAATAGGTTTATTATTATTATTATTATTATTATTATTATTAAGGCGGCCGCCTCGGTCAGCTAGAAAGTATAAATCGCTGTTAGGCCCCACGGCTTAACATACAATGGTCTGTGTCATTTTCTGGAACTACTTCTCCATTCTATATAAGATTGTACTCCCCCTCGCTATTCGCCTACAACCACCCTTTGTCATGTCAATAATAAAGAGGGGATATAAAACTACTAAACTTCTTATCTAAAGTTAAATAGAAAAGCTCGCTGATAGTTTTCAAATATCGTAAAAATTTTCTTTTGTGAACCTATCAAAAAAACTACTTTGTTTGTTAGAAGGCTAAATCTAGAACCCTTTTCAACAAGACTAGTCTCAATGGCTCCTCAAAAATGTTTAAAAAGTCGTTGAAAATGATCTGTCACGTTTTCGCACCTTTTTTTTCCATCGATAAAACTCAAAATACAGGGTTGGGGGAAAAGAGTCCTTTTGGAATTGTTTGACTTTATTTTGGATTGTAGCATATTTTGAAGAAAAAAAACCGCATCGTAGTATTAAATAGAGCTGAACGTCCGCGGAGCAATTTCTCACTTACCAAGATGGCCCCTTTAACATGCTACTTATAATTACGTATTTCAACAAATCAACTTATTAATAAATTTAATTTACATTTTACATTAATATTCATTCACTCGCAAAAAGAAGCTCATCATAAATGTTGGTAAGGGACGTACTTACCGTCTCTAGCGTCCTCAAATAAGTTACACACGCGTCTCGAGAACGATCGAGGCATTTATTGAGCCTGTCAGGATTCGAACCCGTGACATCCACCGCGTTCACTTAAACATCAGGACTTGAAAAAATAAATAATATCTCGATGGTATATTCCTTGCCTTGTTCATCCCTCTCGTCGCTACTGATCAACGCTTCATTGTCAACAATCCCCCCCCCGCCCCCTCATCTTGCAGTCCAGGAAGGACAGACGGACGGACGGACGGAGGGATGTATTTATCACAAAGTCCCCACTAGCTGTCATTCGAAAGAGTGGGTGAGAGTTTGAACATGTGCGATCGCCGCAACGCTATGAAATTAGTCCTCCCTACTTGCGATTGGATTCGATTCCACTGGATTGGATTGGTATGAGTGTGTGTACGTGTGTGTGTGTTTAGGAGTGGATGTGGTGCGTCCTCTCTCGCTCGCGTATCGAAACTAATTGTGTTCATTTTCAAACGACGGATATTTTTTTTTTAAAGGGTGGGTGAAGAGTTAGAGGGGGTAGGGGTTGCGGTTGTGTATTTTTGTAATAGAAACGTTCTAAAAACAAAAGGGAGATGGTTTGGAGGGAGGGAGGAAAAATAGGGGGGGAGGGGGGCATAAAAAAATGTGAATTCAATTTGGTTGTTTGTGTTATCTCAACAAAAGTTGGTTGAGAGAAAGAGGGGTTTTGAAAAAACAAATTAAGGAAAAATTTCATTTAGAGCTTTTTTGTGTGTATATTTTTTTGATTGGTGAAGGATATTTTTCCCCATTGTTTAGTCGCTCTCTCGATATTATAATAATTGAAACGGTGCGATATGTTTTTTGAAAATCTGTTTAAGGGTAGAAGGATTTACAACGGTTTTTTTTCCCACTCGTAATCAGCTTTTGTATTTCTTTTTTTTTATGGTAGCTTTGTATTTTTGTTGTTACGAATTAGAAGTGAGCAGCATCACGAACAGTGCTCATTCATATTTGGTTTCATATTCATGACAGTGACGCTCCTTGCAAATCAAGTTTAGTTAGCTCCACTCTGAAAAGAACCAGTCAATTAATTTTATTTTAGTAGAACCTAATGAAAAAATATGTTTGAAATCATAGGTAATAACGTCTTTTTTTTTATGAGCTGAGTCTTAATACCCATTTGTGTTATACGCATGTAATAATAACGCTAATACGTTTGAGATGAGTAAGGTTGAATTTAGAGGATATGTATCCGCATTTTCTTGGGGATAATAATAATAATAATATTTAGCACCGCGTCTTACTACCCGTTCGGGTTATACGCTTTAAAGTACTAATTACTCTAATGGATTAGGAATTGGGAAGGCTGAATTAGAGGAAGTGAACCCGCATTTGCGTGGAGGAAGAGTGGAAAACCATTTAGGAAAAACCACCCTCAGTTCACCCGACCGAGATTCGAACCTCGATCTCCCCGTCCTCAGCGGTTGAGCTCAACACGACAAGCGCGTTAGCCAACTACGCCACCGAGGCGGGTGATTATTATAAAACCCTTTATAGAAAAAACACTATCATTACACCTGTTAGGGATTCAAACCCCGATCTCACCGTCAACTGTAATACAACCTGTTTTGAGACTAGCATCTTGGACCACGCTACCACCTATGAAGGTAAATTAATTTGGGGTGAGGGGGAGAAAGGGAGTGACGCCTTGGACTGTGTGACCATAGGGTTTTGAGAAAATCTATGCTGTATTTTGATCGACTCACTTATTTCTCGAGATATCGTGATTCGCGAGACGCAAAAGTCTACATCAACCACGCCTTGAGCAATTTTTTTTTTGTTTCTTCCCGTAGCAAACACAATCTATTTATAATTTTTTTAAATCAACCTAACTTGGCCTAACCTTCCAAGTTAATGAAAATTAAATTACATTAACAGTTTTTGGATGGATAATAAACATTTAGAGACTATTTATTTGCAAGCAAAGTTGTCATGTGACAGGAAGTAATACCCAAGAGGATCTGATAGTTTTAATTTGATAAAAACAATATTTTATGTGTTTATAATGTTAAAAAAAGAATCAACCAATCTTAGACTAACCTTCCAAGTCTTTGAGAACTAAATTACAATAACATTTTGGATGAATTGATGTATTTAAAGACTACCGTAGTTATTTACATGTAAAGTTATCATGTGTGAATTACAATGGGCATTTTAGTTAATTAATTATTTAATTAACCAATAAAAATATGTTAATGGCTGGTCTTTTTTTCTTTTGTGTATTATATACCTAATTAATAAAGCCAAAAGGTAAATATTTTTTTGTAAAAATATATTTTCTCAAAAAATGTCTTAAAACGTTCTCTACTAACCACCGATACTAATGTCTTTCACACAACACATCTACTAGAGGTTTAACCATTCATCGCTATTTTGGGCAATTATAACAGTTCGTTCAATAGGAAACAAAATTATCTAATTTTATTTAAAAGCAATTTGTATCAAGCTAGACACATTCATATTGTATAAGAGTGTATTTTTTTTACCAGCCGCTATGCGTGAAAGCTAGTCTATAGAACATATTAAAATAAATCTTCTCTCATTATGTTGGCACCACTGTTATGTCTTTATGCCTCTATGATTCCACCCTGTTCTCACAGCCAACAGCACATCATTAAATTCAATTACAAAGAAAATTTCCATTAAAAAAAAAGAACATAAAAAAGGGAACTTTTTTATTTTATTTCTTTTCCTTTCTACGACCTTACGTATTACGGTTATTATACTAAAAATATGTTAGAGAAGCACAACGTCTTATGTCCAAGCAACTGCAAAGATTCTTTTTTTAAAAAAACGAGAGTTGTAATAAAAAAGAGAATAATGAAATCGTGTTTGCGTGTTTTGTTTCTTTTTATGTTGAATGTCATTTTATTTTATTTTTCTCCATTTTTTCAAGCTTTCGCTTCTTTTACGAGTGAAATATTTATGAGAGAGATCGTTATAGTATTCACAAATGAAATACATTTGCGTGTAACAGAAAACAACTTTTTTTTTTACATACATATATACACTTACTCTCCATCGTCTCTTTCTTTGTCTACGTCAACATATTTTATGAAAAAGATGGCTCTTTAAGTCTTTTGTCAAACAATGTTCCACAGGGAATTTATCATGATATATGAGATAGAAATACAAACATGAAATATTAACGGAATAATAAATTGTGAGTGGGATACATATATTTATTACTAAGCTCTACGTCATCAACTACTACTTGGACGTGGTAGATGGCAGATAAGTTACGGCCCAATTCTCATTGAAAGACCTTTAATATATATATATATATATAAACCTCTTTTTTGCGGTCAACATTGATACCATTTTGTCTGCATCGGTGGTCTTGAGGTATAGTGCTCGCCTCAGGACCCGATGTTCGATTGTTCAGAACCAGCTGACGTTGACCGGTTTTCTTGAGCGATAAAGATCCGTAGCACAACCTCCTTCGGAGGGGAAGTAAAGCCGTCGCTCCCATGTCGATTGTGGCATGTAAATGATACCCTGAAAGGTATCTGAAGATACCTTTCCCATCAAAACTGGTAGGCTCTTTCACTCTCGCTCATGGAAATTCTCGTTTGTTTATGTAATCAGTCGGTCCAGAAAGTGCACGTTAAATAACTCAAATATATAATAACATTTTACTATATTATTATTTTTATAGCTATTTATGATATCTATCAAAAGTGACAGATACATATAAGATGACCTGACGTATTAATACGGGAAAGTAGTTCTAGTAACTTCTCCAGCCACCAATTAAGAACCTTTCTATGAAAATTGAACTGTAGACTAAGATAGAAAATGTATCAAGCAGTATTTAATTATTTTTAATAACCTACGACTCTGAATTTGAAGTTTAAAATACGTCGATAGTTTGAGTTGTCATAATAATTAAATCTAAATTGAATCGTAAACAATATATATATCAGAAATGTCCTTTATTACTAAATTAAATTATTATTTATTTTTCTACCAGTATCGGTGGGCATGCAGACTAATATAAAGACGGGGCCTGCCTCAGTGGCTGCATGATCTAAAGCGCTACTTTGGCAGTAGACTGGACTGCCTATGTCAGGGAGATTGTGGTTCAAATCTCGGTCGGGTATACTGAGGGTGATTTTACCAAATAGGTTTTTCACTTTCCTTCCAAGCAAATGCGGATATACTTCCTATAAATTTAACCTTCTTGATCCCTAAAACCATTAGCGTAATTAGTATATAGGTGGATACCTACCCCGAATGGGTAGTAAGACTTGGTGCTAAAAATAATGTTTGAATTACTATGTATAGAAAATAAACCAATTAATATGGGCGTACTGTACCTACTGGAGAAATATATTTTTATTGTGTGAAAAAAGATTTTTTGTCATAAAAAGTGAAAAATATGAATCATAACTCACGTAACCTTCCCTCCCACCTTAAACTCATCCATTTCTGGTTTGTCAATTACAGAAAAGTCTGTATTCAAATCCCGGTCGGTTGAGGTAGCGTTGATTTTCCCCCCTCTAATTACTTTCCACGAAAATGCGGGTACACTTAATCTAAAACTCATACTTTTCAATCCTACCCCAAAGATTAAGACGTTAAAAAAATACAGATATAAACTTTTTTTTAAAAAAAAGAAGAGCTGGCGAGTTCTAATTGTAAAACAAGGTTTGTCAATTTCGCCTAATATGACTCTTGACGCAACACGCATAGAGGTAATGTGTTGTGTGACAGTATGATAACACAAAACAGGGGCCACCTACAACCGAAATAAACTAAATAATGCTCCAGTATAAACATATTAATAATATTAGCACCGCGTCTTACTACCCGTTCAGGTTATACGCTTAAGAACTAATTACGCTAATGGGTTAGGAATTGGGAAGGTTGAATATAGAAGACGTGAACTCGCATTTGCGTGGAGGGAGAGTGGAAAACCATTTAGGAAAAACAACCCCCAGTTCACCCGAGCGAGATTCGAACCTTGATCTCCTCATCCTAGGTCGTATAGTTCAACACAAAACTAGCGCGTTAGCCAACTACTCCACCAAGGCGGGTAGCACAAACATGGAGTTTAATTTTCTACACATGGTGAAATCAAGATTTGTTAAATATTCATCATGAGCAGAGTGGCATTAGATGACAAACTTTTTAAATAAATATAAAAATTTGTCACTGAATTCCAGGAAATCCTTGACAGATATTCAATAACTTTTGAGGTCACCATGTGAAGAAAATTAAACTCAATGTTACTATTGAAGCAATGTTTGATTTATTTCGACAAAAAAAAAAGAAGAGTTTTGCTATAAAATCTGCAAAAACACTGGCCTCATCTCGCGTTCCATATATCCTCAACTTAACACTTCGGAACTATAATTTTATGTATTTTTCTAGCTTCCATTTACATTAATGTTTATCAAAGACTTTCCATACATACAGTAAGATTCTGGTAGGAAGGAACTTTTAGAAAACACAAACCTATTTATTTGGGGTCAACATTGATAGCATTTTACCTTATTATTTTTATTGTTATTTTATATGTACAGTAGAGTCTCGGAAAATCGACCTAATGTGGACTGAGATGGTGTCGAGCTATTGAAATGTCGAGTTTTACGAAAGAACTTACATAAGTTGCATGTTTACTATGTCCTGTTTAACAAACAAGGATGAATCACAGTACAGTATCGAATATTATAGGTACAGTTGTACTGTATTGTAGTATGTAGTACAGTACTGAACATATAATATTCTATTGATGTGAATAACACGTTACTGAATTGGAAAACTAACAAACACAGCACTTGTAAAAACACCACAGCACGACTGTTCCACAAACAAACTGAGAGGTCATACAGTTGAATGACCCTGGGTTGTGATGACTAATGCCAACAACTGTGTGCACGTGCGCGTGTCGAGTTACACGGAATATCAAGTTATCGAGTGTCGAGTTTCCGAGACTCTACTGTATGATTGGGCAAAATTGACAACAGAAAATTACTTGATGTTACGTATACATACATGAAAATTGTTTTAAATACTTTCTTAACCGTTAAAAAAAATAGTTCATTCATATTTAAATCTGATTACTTGAAAATAACAGGAGAAGAATTTTTTTTTAACGGAAATTCACAATAAATTTTTATGAAAGAAGTTGTGAAACATAATTATTGTGTAAGATAAACTAGTAGAACAAACTAATTTAAAGATTCGTGGAGGACCTGGATAATTTAGAGCATCCTCATAAGCTCCAATCTAGGTCTAAGCACAGAAAATTGCTACTTTTTTTTTGGCAAGGAAACGTAAGTTTTTTTTCTGAGAGTCTGTAGATATTCTTCACCCCCTCCCTCTCAACCATCCCTCTTATACAGCCCCTCAGTGCTCCTACCTATTTTTGATTCAGTAGACCAAAGTTATATCCCCAAGTGTCAGTGTTGTGAATTTGTTTTTTTCCTTCTCACTGTGCCTTACTACCCGTCCGGGCTATACGCATATACTAATCATGCTAGTGTTGAACGGGCGAGTAACATATAATTTAGAGTAAATGTACCTGGGTTTGCGTGGAAGGAGAATGTGAACCCATTTATTAAATATCACCCTCATTACACACGGCCGGGATTCGAACCATGATCTCACCGTCATAAGCAATCCAGTACAACACGAAAGTGACGCGTTAGACCGTGAGATTACCTATATGGGTCGATTACTTTTTTACAATATTTTCTTTTCTTTATACAGGCAAAAAATCACCTTTATCTTATCCTCTAGTAGATGTTTTAATTAGTTGATGGACTCATTTTGAATTAACGCTTACCAACACAACTGTACTAATAAAGAAAACAAAGAAAACAAAACTCAGTTGTCACGTGACGTGAGCGATGTTCCCCCTCTCCCCCTTTCCCACTTACCCTACGTATCCCTGATTACTCTCTTATTGGGGTAATTGTGTGTTTTTGAACTCACCCCTATCCACGTCACCTCTCACCCCCAACCCCAGCCCCATATACTCCACATTTCTAACCCTTTCAACCCTTCCCTCACCCTTTTTTCTCTCCAGTTCAGAAAGGGGTCGTACCCGCGCTAAAGTAAAAGGGGAGGGGGGGGGATCTAATCATTTTGACATCGATTTTTCTCAATTAATTCTGCTCCTCGGGATATTTTCATCCCTTATTTTAGTGGAGGAGATGGATGGGAAAGGGATAAATTTTAATTTAAAAAAAATTCCATGTTTGAAATATTTGGTTTATTTAATATCTACTTACTGACCCATTTTCATGCTCTTTACATGTGAGGTTTTTTTTCGTGGGTCCGTTCACCACCGTATATATCAACGACTAAATCTAAAGGGTAGGGATGAGAAGGTAATGAGAGAGTAAATGTACCCACGTTAGAATCGAGAGGTGATGGCAACACCCCAATGATAATATCACTAAGGTAAAATCCCCTCCCGGTAGACAAGGTCAAAATTCGAATCCCTGACATCCCCATCACTGATCAAACCCAGACAAGACGAGACTGACACCATTGTAGGCGCACCCATCGATGCGGGTAATGTTATGTTGTTTTTTTAGCATCGCGTCTCACCACCCATTCGGGTTGTATATTATGTATTAATAATTCGTTTTTTGTTTAACTTGTTTACCAAGAAAAAATATCCAATTCAAATCTAAGGAGGAATGGGGAGATATTTAAACTTGAAACCCAAAATAGAAATCATAAGACTGAAGTAGTGATAAGAGCATGTCATAATTCTTACCTTGAATTAATTAACATTTTCTTGAATGAATAGAATGAGGTCTACTGATTCAGAACCCGGATTTTAATGACATGTCATCTATTTTTTGGCAAATTACAGACAATACTCATGTGCACATACATTTGGTTCACTTCCAGCTGGTTGTAGAAATGTGTATTTTATAGCTAATATTTTGGGTCTTTTTTTTTGTAATTTCGTAATATTAAGTCATATGTTATTGGTTTGTATCATTTAAGAGTCATTTTAGGCATTTTTGAGAGTTTTTAAGGCATGCATATTGATTAAAAGATTTTTAAATAGGTCTACCATCGATCTTTTATAAATGCATACTTACTCAAATATACATTTTTTAATCAATCATTTGTCGTAAAGAGAAGTAAAGTAGACCATGAGCTTTATATAGCAGTTGTCTGAGTGAGAAAATAAAGTAGGCCATGAGCTTTGTATCACAGTTGTCTGAATGAGAAGATAATGTAGGCCATGAGCTTTGTATCACAGTTGTCGGAATGAGAAGATAATGTAGGCCATGAACTTTGTATCACAGTTGTCTGAATGAGAAGATAATGTAGGCCATGAACTTTGTATCACAGTTGTCGGAATGAGGAGATAAAGTAGGCCATGAGCTTTGTATCACAGTTGTCAGAATGAGAAGATAATGTAGGCCATAAACTTTGTATCACAGTTGTCAGAATGAGAAGATAATGTAGGCTATGAACTTTGTATCACAGTTGTCAGAATGAGAAGATAATGTAGGCCATAAACTTTGTATCACAGTTGTCAGAATGAGAAGATAATGTAGGCCATGAGCTTTGTATCACAGTTGTCTGAATAAGAAGATAATGTAGGCCATGAGCTTTGTATCACAGCTGTCTGAATGAAGAGATAATGTAGGCCATGAGCTTTGTATCACAGTTGTCAGAATGAGAATATAATGTAGGCCATGAGCTTTGTATCACAGTTGTCTGAATAAGAAGATAATGTAGGCCATGAGCTTTGTATCACAGTTGTCTGAATGAAGAGATAATGTAGGCCATGAGCTTTGTATCACAGCTGTCTGAATGAAGAGATAATGTAGGCCATGAGCTTTGTATCACAGTTGTCGGAATGAGGAGATAATGTAGGCCATGAACATTGAATCAGTTGTTGGAATGAGAAGATAAGGTAGGCCATGAGCTTTATTTCACAGTTGTCTGAATGAGAAGATAATGTAGGACATGAGCTTTGTAACCTCTTTGGTCTTTGCTTGTTTGATTGTAAAAAACACATTCCTGGTGAGACACTACAACTAAGCTGGCGAGGGTTGAGTTGGGAGGGGGTAGCTTTTACTTCTGAAATATACATTTGTAAATCAATAATATATTCAACAGATTGCAAGAGTTTAGTTGTTAAAGACTTAACTTTGTGGATAATTTTGTGTTTACATTATTTTTTAAATTACGTGTTTGATTTGGTCGTGTACTTTTATTACGAGCTTTTGTGCATACTTTTAAGTAATATTTGAAATTTGTAAGTCATTTTTTAGTATTTTTTAATAAATGTTAGGTATTTTTTGAACATTTTAGGTATTAAAAATTCGGGCCTAATGATAATAATAATCACTAAACATTTAAAACAGCCTTCCAAAGCACAGGATACAATGATATAAATCAACACAAAGACACTGAACTAATTTGGACAAGATCGAATCTTAGGATCCGAACCAAAGACACTCGGAAGTGGAGAACCGACACACTACTACCCAAGTCACGGCAGTTGAAACACATTTCCTACACACCCTCTCTCCGACGTTTGGCCAGCCCTGCAGCAGTTTGTTGTGGCCAGCTGTCTTCCAAGTGACGTCATAACTCGTACCCTTGAGGGTAACATATTGTAACAGCCCTCCTTCACCCACTCAGGGGAGGTCGGGGGTAGTAAGGAAGAAATAGGGGGTGGGGGCTTAGAATAAATTGGGAACGAGCGTTTATTGAATATGAGTGTGTGTGTGCAGTGCATGCCTCTTTACAAAACACCCCCACCCTCCCTTAGCCACGGGGATTAGTGAGGGTGAGGGGATGTGAAGCTCCTGAACCTCCGAAGGGAAGCATCTCGCAACCCTCTTTTGGAGGGTTGAATAATAAAGAGTGGCGTAAAATGGGGAGGAATAATAAGATAAACGCGAGAGGGTGAAAGAGGAAGGGCACAGTGTATGAAAAGATCAACATCGGCCTGGTTTGTTTGTTATTCGGTGTGTCCCCCACCCTTCTCTCACCACGACCCTTACTTTCAACTCTTGGGTGACAGCGTGAGCTAAGCAGGTGTGCACGCGTGGAAAAATGGAACAAATCTAGGAGAGTGGGTAGAGGAGGAGGGGGGAGAATGGAACAAATCTAGGAGAGTGGGTATAGGTGGGGGGCGGGGGAATGGAACAAATCTAGGAGTGTGGGTAGAGGTGGAGGAAAGGAACAAATTTAGGAGAGTGGGTAGAGGTGGAGGGGGGAGAATGGAACAAATCTAGGAGAGTAGTTATAGGTGGGGGGCGGGGGAATGGAACAAATCTAGGAGTGTGGGTAGAGGTGGAGGAAAGGAACAAATTTAGGAGAGTGGGTAGAGGTGGAGGGGGGAGAATGGAACAAAGCAAGGAGATTTGGTAGAGGTGGAGGGGGGAATGGAACAAATCTAGAAAAGTGGGTAGAGGTGGAGGGGGAGAATGGAACAAATCTAGGAGAGTGGGTAGAGGTGGAGGGGGGAGAATGGAACAAAGCAAGGAGATTTGGTAGAGGTGGAGGGGGGGAATGGAACAAATCTAGGAAAGTGGGTAGAGGAGGGGTCTGAAGTCTTAAATCGCGTAAACAATGGTTGCTCGCCACGAATATATTGCACTAAAATATGTAATATTAATTGGTTTTCTCCAATCTAGCTTGATCACCAAGAAAAAATAAAACTACTTCAAATCCAAAAAGAAGTTATGTGATATATTTAAATTCGAAATTCAAAAGAGAAATATTAAGACTGTAAAAATGATAATAGCATGACAAATCTTAACATGAACTACTTTTTTAATGTATGGAGCAGACGTACTATTCACAGAATTACTAATAATAACCTCATCATAAAAGTTGGTAGAATACGTTGAAGCACCACATGTATTTCATGTTCATGCTACAGAATTCATGAGCTACAGTGAAGAACCAACTGGAGCGTTACTTGTTCTTACTTTCGAAAACAAGGTTACAATACATAATATCTTGATTTTTTAATGTTTACGATGCTGACATAAAAAGACTTACAGTTGCGAATAGAACGATTCTTAAAAATATTTTCCCTTATCCGTGGTGCAGTTTCTTAAGGCAGTGAAAGCGACTTCAGCCAATTTCTTTCTAACAAGGGGAATCGTCCAAAGGGAATGGGCCCTTCCTTTTGGACCGCGGTGAGGGTGGCGAGGAGACCTCGCGGCTTGCATTGGAGAAGAATAGCTGTTCCCGTGGTGTAGTGGTTAGTGAACCTGACTACAAGTCTAGGGGTCCCGAGTTCAATTCCCGGCTGGTAACTTGGGTATTTTTCCAGAAAGGGGAACCACCCCAACGGTCACCAGGGTTTGGTAGGTTAGTTTAAGTTAGGTTTAAGTGTTTCCACTGGTCCCACACCTCAACCTCACTACTACCATCCCCTCATCTCATCGGGACATGGAAAGAGTTTCCACGGAAAGGATGCACGATTAGTAAATTTGGGCGTCCCCTGGACAACGGTACATTAGTACTCCCTAATCTTTACACTACTGGGCTATGAATGCTGTAGCCCAGACGCGCAATATTATTATTATTATCATTATTATTAAAATGCTATTTAAAACCAAAGTGTAGAATAAATTAACCCTAACTATTAATTTGTTATCTTCCATTCAAATCAAACCCAGTCTAATCGTTTGTAAGGAACGTGAAACTATCTGGCAACCGAACACAATATATTTAAATATTTAAATCTAGCGCTGAGATATGAACTGACGCACGTGAATCCACGGAGATAAGGTCGTATACTAACCCGGTTAAGATCCGGACCAAGGTCTCCAGGATTGTTACGACACGTATCGTTAGAACGTAACTATCTGGCATCCGAACACAAGACAATGTAATCAAACCTCCACTAATAATTAACTAACACGCGCGTATCGAGAACGATTAAGGCGTGTATCGAGCCACTGAGAATCCGAACATGGGACGCCCGGTAGTAATAAACTGCGTGTGTTTTAAAACATTGGTAGATGTTAACATCTCCCTCAGGTGTGTGTGGTATTTTATTACAAACCTTTATATATAAAAAAATATATATATTGCAGTGAAAATAAGTAAATCATTTTCGACCGAAGTACCAGCATGGAACGAAAATTGTTTTAGATTTTAATATATTGCGTGTTACCCGTGTCACGTGATAAGGGAGAATATATTGTTTTAATGGATATTAGTACCGCCCATTTATATAAGTCTAATGAAATACAAACTTTGACTTGAAATTACTTAGATTTTATCAAATAAAATCTCTCAAACAATACACAATAATTATTCATTCACCTCTGCTAAATATTGGGAAAAGGCTTAGGACTCCGTATTTCATATTTTTATGGCCATGTGAATTAAATTTGCAGTCGATTTGGAAAGCCAACCAATTCAATGAGGACACAAATCAAACACAGTACATTTATGCTTTTTTTTATCCGTTTTTTATTTTATTTCAACGGATTGTATTTTTAAATCATGTTATTTTAATGAAATGTAGTTCCATTTATTATCTTAAAATAACTTACTTTTTTTTTAAATAAAAATAACCAAATTACGTCTTTAAACCAATCCAAATTGTTGAGGTGGTATGTACACGCCATTAAATTCATCCATCGCATTTTCTGATCGTAAAAATGCTGCTTTTGTCGTACGTTAAACAAAAAAAAACAACAACGGGGGAGTCTGAGTGTAGAAGGGCGTTTTAAAACTTTTTTTTTTTTGAATAACAGTGTGCTCACGACCATAATAAGGCTCAATAATTCAAAGAAATGAAGCAACCGACATGCCCCCTAAATCGCCCCCCACCCCTCTTTCCAGCGGACTCGATGTATGGCAATAATCCAGAATTTAATGGTCCAAGAAATAAAACGAGTGTAGAATGGGAGAGACAGAAGTTATCTAAGCAATAAATATCAATAATAATGTCGACAGTTTGTTCCTCGCCAAGGGAGAGGGTGATTGGGGTTGGGAAATATTATTACAGTATATTGAGGCGTGTTTCATCCCCTAGATACTTCAGAAAGTTGAGTCACCCTTAAATCCACCTTTATTTCCCCATTTCTTAGTGTTCGTAGACCTTATATTTTCAACTAGAACGTTATGTGATTAGTTTTAACTTGAGGGTGTTGAAGGTTTAAGGTGTAATGGAAGGGAAAGTAATTTAAGGTTGTAAAGATTATATTTTACACATCATTTTTGATCAATTAATAGAGATAATCAGATCAAACCCAACGTAATAATATTCCAAATTTGTTTACATTATATTTCGCAGTAAATATCTACGTGGTGCAACATCCTTCTGTCCCTCTCTATTGAACACCCAGGCAAAATCTTCTCGAAGGACAAGCGGTGAAAGACGAGGGATGATTGCATCGCGTTATTCGAAAATTCTCGAAGCCAAGGATTCGTAAACAAACCTTTTGGAAAACTGAGATGAAGATACTCGCGTAGAGGCCGATACACACAGAATGCTAAGCTATGCTGTGCTGTGCAAATATTTTGTCGGTTTGGTTTCACACTCATTGCTAAGCTAAATTAAGCAATGGTCCTTCTTTTCCCTCCAGAATTCAGTGTTGTTTCTTTCTGGTCTGCTCCAGTGAAGTTTAGTTATGACGGTGTTCTCCAAAATGTCTTGTTTAAGTTCAGATGATAGTACTTAGAAAGAAAAGATGCTGCTCTTAGCAGTTGTTTTGGAAGATGAAGAAAATTTAGGAGGTGGAGGTTTGACTTGTTAAATTAAAGCTTTCATTTTAATATAAACACATCTATTAAATATAAAACCTAAATAGAAAATCACTTAAATACACGTAAAACAAAACTTCAACATGTCTTTAATTATTTTCACCAAACCAGCGCTGCGTCTGTTCAACACGGAGCCCAAGCTGCATTATGCGCATGCGCAACGTAAGATGGCTCAAGATGTGAGATGGAAAGTTGCCGGCCAGCAATCGGAAAACACAGCGTGGCGTAGCAAGGCATATAGTTCAGCCATTGTAGACATATTTCGCAAATATCGTAAAAAAAGTTATAGATAGCTGGATGTTGGTATATATGTAGTTTAACATACTAAAAGTCCTCGTGAATACCGTGTGAGCTTCCACTGATGTGACCTTGAAAATACCAGGATTTTTTTCCCCGTATGCCTCGTGAACGGTGGCACCTATAAAATTATGTCCAATACAAATTGTGTTGGAAATTAGATTCTCTATATAAACAATCCTATCAGTTTTATCACCAGTCCACTCCTTTTCCTTCAAAATGCCCAAGAGTTAAATCCTCTTTTTAGGAAATTGTAAACATATGAGATTATAAATATTGCATTAGCAAAAAGTGTTTGTGTTCCCATACTTTGAAGAGGTTAAAGAGGTTTGAGTGATAATATATAGTAATATAATAAGATATAATAAAAAATAAGCTGTAATAAGTATGAATTAGTATAATAGATATAATAAGATGTAATAAATACCTATGAAAAAGTGAATTCATATCTCAATCTTTTTGATGCTCCATGCATCACTTCATCAGCTTCTTTGACCTCCATATCTTCATAGCTTGACGTTCCATTATAAGGAGAGAAAATTACGTCAGTACTTGATTCGTTATCATTGTCATTTTCTCCATCATTTTCGTTGTTTCTACCGTCATATTCACAATCTTCCTCGAATGACGATTGCCATAAACTCTTTTGAAAATCCACTTCCTCAATATCATCGAGATCTTCCATATCCATCTCTGGTCACCCAGAGCTATCGCACGAAACTACAATGCAGTGCAAGCAAACAAGCGAACACTTTAATCCTGCTTTACAGCATTCACAGGCTTTACCGCATCCTTTCAAGCAACCACAGAAAATTGAGTCCAAAATATTGTGTGGTGCTGACCCTAAGGTTGATGCAATCGGAGAAAGTGCGATTCTATGAGCCAGCCCCAGTTTTGAGGAAGGAGTTTATTACCTTGCCACAATTGCACTTGCCAGTAGACACGAAGGCTGTGCTTGCAGCGTCTAGAGTAGGTGCCAATGCTGATAACAGTTTTTTCCCTCCTGCAACACCTTTATTAAAGAATATAAAACGATGTCTGTTTAGTGACTCGGTTTGTTTGAGTGCGCCGTACAGACCAAGGCAAATGTTTGTCCCGGCGTCAGCAATTTTCTCTGGTGAAGCCTTTTCTTCTTTAAAAGTGTGAGCTGCTTTGACAAGGTCTCCTCTCTTTTCCAGAACTTTTCTTAATGCTAGCTTATCCTTTGCGAAAATAGCTGGGGTGCAATCGCAACCTGAGAAAGCGTGCAGGTATAAAATGCTATCCTTAAGGAGAGGTTTATTATTTAAACTATGAGATGAGTTTGGTCTGCACCTTGCCTCTTTCTGGTTTTACAAAAAAATAATTTAGATGTTTCAGGTGCAAATAAGGTCAACAGTACCAGGAGGTCAACATCCTCTTCGACTATAGAACAGCTTTCCTCGGACGTTGAAGAATCAATTGCTGTTTGAATAATAAGCGTATCTGATTGCTTTACCTCAACGTCATTCTCAAACAATTTTTCCATAAGGATGGATATCAGCTTGGCCTTATTATGATCATTTGACAAGAAGTTCTCTTGGGCTGCAGTCAAATTCATGTCCTCATGAAATTATATATTTGGAGAAAACTTTTTGTAATATCTAAGAGATCTTTCGGCTGCTTTGGTATTACAAACATTTTCTGAGTACCCATAAAAAACAATGATACATTTTCTTCCAAAGTATCTTTGGACATAATAAATGTCTCCTTCTAAAAGAGTCCTGTAAATTCCAACAGTGGTCCACACAACACGATGCAAGAGCCAAACTCCATCAATAATGTAAAAAACTGCCAAATGGGTCAGTATTTTCCTGCTTCTTTTCAGATATGAATATAATTCAGCTTCATTTGTTTTTTCTCATTCCTTTTTCATCAAAGAGAGATAAAGGTTAAAGAAATAATTAAAACACCAAATAACTTTCTAAATATTCTTGTGATTTCAAGCAAACAGATATGCACTGAAAAAGTTGCAGAGGTTCAACAATTATACCATGATCGTGAATTTTAATGGAATTATTAACCATTGCTAATCGTGACAAAATTTTCCCCCAGAAATTTTCTCTAATGCTCTGCAACCGACACTGCAGGCGTCCTGGCAGTTGATTATTTTCTCATCTCCTACAGTTCCACTTGAGATTGACAGACAATCGCCAATGACATGGAAAAGTGCATTTCTTGCAAACTACAAATCCGATTTCTGAACATCTTCTGTATCTCTTTTTGAATGAGAATCTCGTGATTCCTTGTGTTTCTCCATCTCAACAGTCCTTGAATATCAATCTTGTGTTTTGTGGCATTTGACCACGGACTCTTTGAATGAAGAGAGAAAAAAACGTGGTGCTCATGAACAAAATATTCAAGAATTATTTAGATTACAACTTGAAGAAAATTAAGCTAAAAATATATATATATATACAGAAACATTATTTTAATTATGTTGTACAAAACTGTTTTTTGTTTAAAAAATTCTACAAAAATATTGGCCTCAACCCACACTCGTATTTGTTCCGCCTTAAAATGCATCCATGCTCTCATAATTAACTTAAATTTACTGTGATTATTTTAATTTCCTTTTATTATTTAAAAGCTTTGATCTCTTTATAGTGATAATGGCAAATTTTTGCGTTGACACGTCTTTAAACCTCAATGGAATTATTAATAAACTCAATTTGTGATTTTTTTATGTGGACCACGTCTTACTACCCATACGGCTAACCGCATATTTGCACAAACAATGTAGGTATTATGAAAGGTAGAATACTGATAAAAGGCACCCACAATCACGTGGAACGATAGAGTGGGAAACAATTGAGGAAAAGTCACACTCATTAGTCCTTTACCTGCCTGGAATTCGGCGATACTCTTTGCTACCGCCCATATATGTGGTAATAATCTTTTATACAGCCCATATATGTGGCGATACTCTGATACATACCATATATATGGCGACATTCTTTGATTCATTATTTATGTGTGGCGATATTTTTTGATACAATCCCTACAGAACCCTTGGTATGAAACGTTCTGGAAAGATAAGCATAAACTAATATATTTTTGTGATTAAAATGTGACTGAACAAACACTACATTACTATTAACTAAAACAATATTACTTTTAGTGCTGTAATTGTCGACTTAATTATTATATATTTTCCCCCTAAACCCTTTTTAAATTCTCTGATGCAAATATTCACCACAATTAAACAGAGTTATCGGTGTCCACTCCACCATGGTTCACGTGACGCTACCTACTAGTTCAGTCAAGTAAAGGGGGCAAATGGTACAAAAATAAAATATTAAGAAAAAAACTTAAAAAAAAAAAGGCTTGTCGCATACTCCGACACCACAATGAGACAATGAAATCCCGCGCTCTTGACAAAGTTGGCGTGACAGAGGGTTTATATTCACACTGTCTATTCAAGGGGTGAATGCGAGGGTAATATGGGGATGGGAAGGAGGGTGAACATGACTTTTCAAAACACGAACATCCCCCCCCCCCTTTCTGCCTTTATAAACTTAAACCTTCCCCTTTTCACATTCATCCGTATAGTGCCTAGTGCGTGAAGCACACGTTTTATTTTAGAAAGGGGAGATCCGAAAGGGGAGATTAAACAGCTACGTATTAGAAGGGTTACCTTTTTTCGCATCTGTTTTTTTTAGGGATATTTCCACCCTACCTCTTTTGATCTTTCTGATACATTTAAATTAGGTAGTATTTACAATACCAAGTTGTCATGCCACGGATGATTATCGCGCGTTTCACTGTTTTTTTTATTACTCGAAACTCGTTCGGTTTTTTTATTTCCTTTTAATATTTGTCTCGTTCATTTTACCTCTTATTTTCTTAGACCTTTTCCCTCTCTTCATTTATTTTTATGTTTTGTTTGTCTGATAAACTTAAAAAAAAAGAGGTAAATTCAATTACCCAAGATATTAAACTAAGTCGTTAAACGTTATAAGGGAAAAGTTTATTGAGTTGTTAAACTTCAAATGAGGTTTGGTAAGATTCTGGCCAACCGCTTATGTGGTTTAACGGTTTAATGCGTCACTCTCAGACTAGACTGTATTATCGATGACGGGGAGAACCTAGTTCGAATCTCGGTCAGTTGTACTGAGGGTGTCCCCCCCCCTCCCGTATGGTCCAACACTGTCTTTTTACGCAACTGGGGGAAAATTAACTACAAATTTTACCTCCTCGTTCCTATTCCAATAGTTTAATTAATACTCGGATAGCCTAAACGGGTAGTAGGACGTGGCGAACCAAAACCAAAATCAAGTTTGTTTTTTGTGTTCCATCCCAGGGTAGTTGTTGAAAGATATTAACTATTATTTTTATTTAATGTTCTAATCAAAATGCTAAATCAACTCAAGACAGCATACTCAACCACCCAAACTCCACCCGCATCGATAGTCAGGCGGTTTAAAGTGTCGGGCTCACGATAGACCGTGTTGATGGTGATGAGTCTTTGGGACTAATCTCAGTTGGAGGCACTATGTTTGGTCCTCCACCTGCATTTTATCAATCTTGTTTTCCCGTCCTCACTCTACGTTGATGTGGGTGCGCTTCATATACACATAAGCACATCCCTCCCCATATTGATATATAGCCGTTAAATAACCCTTGTGTCAAAATGTATACATAATCAAGCTCTAATAATATGTTCAATATAGATATAGGGGTATGAGCGAATTAAAACTAAACTAACTAAATTCCCATGCCTAGGCCTCCACCGTGGTTCGGATCCCACGTTAAACTGTAGGTCCTCCATTTCATCTCACAATCACCCTCCCATTACACATTAGCGTGAGTGCGTACAACCCGAACGGGTAGTAAGACGCAGTGCTAATAATAATAATAACTAAATTCCCTTTAGGCATTGCCTGGGATTGAACCAGTGTACCTTAGACTTTTGTGTTTTTTCTGTCTACCTACCCACTAGGAATAGGTAATTATTATCTTTTGTTCATTTTGCACCATAATAATTATATCAGATCTCACGGTGTGATACGTTCGTGGTGAGATGATGATTAGAGGAACAAATAAGTTAATTACTGGGATCCAACTGCCCGGTGGGGTGTAGGGGGGGGGGATCTTGGGTTGTTGCCAGTGCAAGCAAGACTTGACCAGACTATACTTGTAAGACTTTTTTACTCCCCTATTTCAAATTTACTGGCCACACACAAAATAAAGCCAGTAATTAATTAATGTATGTTTATTGAGTTTAAGGGTCTTGGCCCTGTCGAGTGCGAGTCTGAAACCTATTTCGTGGGATGGGGGGTGGGAGGGTGAAAGGCGCGGTGTGGCTTCACAACCGACCAAAATATCCTTCCGCGCCAACAAGAACAGATGGATCACGGAAACCGTAGATGGTGCTGTCAGTAGCCCCATGGCTTCTTTGGTGCTGACTGACAGATGACGGCTTTGAAAAGTTACCAGACCAAATTATGTATCCCTACGCCGAATCATATCATCTGCAAAAACATGTGTTTAACGGCTGTCACTTCTGACAGTCAAAATGTAGGTATATACCTAAATGTTGACTGTGAGAAGTCAGCTGTGAGATGTCAGTCAGCACCAAAGAAGCCACGGGGCTACTGTAGCTACCGGACAGGTCTTGCGGAAAAATCATACGTTTGGAAATATCAGTTTTCTCGAGAATGAGTTAAATTTTTATGTTAATATTTTCGACACCCCTTCTAAGATAATGTATCGATGTTTATTAATCGTTACATTTTCTTATTTTTTTTATGATTCCGGCTGATATCTACTAAAAAATGTTGATTTTATTGATATTTGATCACTGTTAAAATTATAGAAGAGGCGAGTATATAAAAAGTATAACTTGAACAAACCGTTTCCTAAAAGAAAATTGCAAAACAATAAAATTTCTTGAAGATAACCGTTTGTTCCCATGGCTCTACATTTCTACGCCAAATGAAAAGGGCCAATCGCCCTAAAGGCCACGTTTGAAAACTGAGAGGTCGAGAACAACTTACAATACTCATTTGCATGTTCAGTTGGTAAGCAGGGCAAAGATTTATCTGATTACCAAACCCTTCCTTCACCTCTGACAAGACATCTTGTGAATGTGGGGAATGCCAGGCCTCCACCGTGGTTCGGATTCCACGTTAAACTGTAGGTTCTCCATTTCATCTCACAATCACCCTACCATTACACATGAGCGTAAGTGCGTATGACGCGAACGGGTAGTAAGACGCGGTGTTAATAATAATAATAATAATAATAACAACGAGAAACAGTTGTGTTGAGCTGTCATCGGTTTTGTTCTTATGTTTACTAGCTCATCACAACAATTAAACTAGATCACTTCTTTTGAACGCTTCTTTCAAAACAAGGCCTATTATGTTAGTTCTAAACAAACATCCCAATCTAGGGAAGGGCGATTACATATAATTACTTTTTTTTTTAACCCAGTTCTACTCGTTAGTGTTATTAATGTGTCTGATTACAAATACAAATTTAAAATGTATATTTAATGAATTGTGTTGTTTTGACTGCACCTATTATAGAGACAACACCAACTAGCAGAGAATAATATGAAAAGCGGAAGCAAAGAGTCATATAATCCCAACTAATTTCCCCGTAACCTTTATATATACATATATTTATATATATATATATATACAAAGTATTTGATAATTTGAGGCACTATCTGTCGGCAGAAATCGGAATTACTGTTTACTGAAGAGAGCCCCCTGGTAAAGGATGGAGTCGTCTTGTACCCCCCTCTTATGTAGCATGTCCTCCGAGCGTTAACCACTAACCACCCCTCCCCACCCTCCGTGATAAGCGGTACCGGCTTGCGTGTCTGTGGGGACGCCATTAGGAAGTGGCGTGACTCTTTGTAATAACTACCTTCTTTACCTACTGAATGGACCTTTCTTTGTGCCCCCCCCCTCCTCCTGGCCCTGCGTGTCGTGTTTTGCTGGTTGCTTCATACCACCTACCCTCCCTTCTCTTTCTCTCGACCGCATCACACGATCTGATTGTTCACTCACTCTTTACTACCTCATATATATTCATCAGTATATTCTTGTTTCCTCTCTTTTTGGTGGGTTTAGACACACACACACACACACACACACACACACACACACACACATAAAATATACGACCATCACTTCAACAATCATTCTTCCACTTATTACCCTGTATGCTCTAAAATGTATGTCTCAGAACTTTTTTTTTATTATTACTACCTGCTCAGGTTATACGAATATGTAATAACTACGCTAATGAGTTAGGTGAGGGAAGTTGAATCTAGAGGATGTGTATTCATATTTGAGTGGAGGGAGAGTGGAAAAGCCTTTAGGAAAACCACCCTTAATAAACCCAACCGGGATTCGAACCACGATATCCCTGTCATCGGTAGTTTAATATATTACGAGAGTGACGCCTTAGCTCAGATCATGTGGCCACCAAAGCGAGTATGTTTCGTAATTACTTCCAAAAACATGTTGGCTGTTTTTCATCCATTTTTGTGTGTATATCATGGAAACGACGATAAAAATGTCACAATTTTCGTATATATATTTGTGTGTTCACGCGTAATGCGCGTCTCTTACTACGTTTTAGGGAAGACAATATGACCATCGAGAGTTTCGTTGTTGTACTGCGTATATGCTCATGGAATTGCTCTCTCGATTAACAGAGAGACAGCCAGATCATGAACAGTTGATCTGTATTTATTTGGAGAGTGTGTTTATCTTCCGATTTACCTACCATTGTGTTGATATAAAGCCGAAAAAAGGAAGTGTCTTTAACTCTGACAAGTTCTGCTATGTATGTGATAGGTTTACTACGAAAACTCCGAGGAAGTAGATCTTTAGTTTTACTTAATGTGCCTAATATTTGCTTTTTTTAATTGCAAAATGGGGGACCAAGACAGAAACTGACCTACACCTATTTCCTTTACTAACCGCACAACACATCAGAGGATGTGGCTAACCAGGAAACTCGAAAAGTATGCCTTTCGATGAACCTATGGTGTGGTGAGAACCACTTAACTATGTTTATAATTGCTATGTATGTACGACAAAAATATCAGGAATGTAAAAAAAAAAAGTGAGCACAGTTTCAAATGTCTGAACATATTATCTGCAATAAGGCCGGCTCCCCGTAATGAAGACCTACCAGTTCCATTTCCTCCAATAGGATGAGATTAAGGTACGACAGTAGCCCTATGACTTCTTTGGTGCTTTGAAAAGTTACCAGACCAAATTATGTATCCCTACGCCGAACCATATGATCTGCAAAAAACATGTTAAGCAGCTGTCACTTTTGACGGTCCAAATTTAGGTATATACCTAAATGTTGACTGTCAGAAGTCAGCTGTGAGCTGTCAGTCAGCACCAAAGAAGCTACGTGGCTACTGTAGTTATGAAGATGGTGCTGAAGAATGTGATATATAAACTTTACTGAGCCATCCACCTCCAAGGATTTGGCCTGCCAACTGAGAACTGATTCCATGTTACATTTATTTATGAAAGACGATTGTAATGAGATAGTTCATGAATTAAGTTAACCAAGGAGTAATCTGAACTTCTTGGTACCCTGTTACAGCAATGGGAACGTCAGGCAACAGCAAATCATTATATCGTGCAACAATAGGGGAAAAAGAAGTGGATATCTACCCGGAAGAAGTAATGTAAACACGTTCCACTGGCTAAACCAGAAAAGATTCTTCTTACACCTTTATATATAAAGCTTGTTTTAATGAAGAATTTCCTTGAGTCTTAAGTTAAAATAGGAAGTGGATTCTCACCTGTCTCGTAGAGAAGCTTTTCTCCGTATAACAGATGCCAAGTTTAAAAGAAGAGTTGTCATTGGTCCCAAAACAAGGGCACTTTTGAAATATGATGTATTTGAGAAGAAGCTACAGTATACTCAACCAACAGTTTGGATTTCTGTTGTGCATTGATTACTTGGAAAAAAGGAAAGAGGACAACTATGTGTTTGTGGTGTTAACTTTACGTAAAATGCTATACAATTTATAGTATAAATATATGGAGTGTCGAATGTCTTCGAAAATTCATTTTCTACCTTCATATTTGTTTGTTTTTTTCTGAAAATTTGGGAGCTGTGTGTGATGAATAAGTGAGAACGCTTTCATCAGGACACATCCATGGCGTAAAAGAATTATAAAGGTCACTAGGGTACTTCCATGACGGGAGATAACTGTTGGTTTTTTAAGAGGAAATGCGAAACGTACTATAAGAAAAAAAAAATCCGTTATGATTATTTTAATTACAGTAGGATCTGGCCAATTCGAATAATTGTATAATTCAAACCCACCATTATTCCCCACGAAATTATTACTCAAATAAATGACAAAAAATAACATTTGATTCGAATTTTTAAAGGAAATATTTGGATGATTTGAAGTTTATACAATATCTTGTTAATTTTTTTCGAGTTTCTACTCACTTCAAACCTAACTTAACAATCTCAACCAAACCCAAGAATGCCAGGAATGTCAAACACAGTTAAGAGTTATTGACTCAAAGTAAAAGAGAGAACAGAGAATTTTGTCCAAACTGCAAGCGATTTTCCTAGAATAGAATGTTTTTGGCTCTGCTTTAATCGACTCTGTGTGGCAATGCCATCACGTGACGCCCGGCATGGGAAGGGGTAAGGTTTATGTTGCTTGTCCTAATCTGGCACCTCTGTCTCTCAGTGACAATCGCTAATTGTCATCTGACAGGTGTAAAGCGCAGTGTTTTTACGATGTATAAGTGTGGAACCTACACAAGTTTAGCCTCAGCCAAGAAGGTTAAAGTTATTAGAGAAGTGGAAAAGGGAGTAAAAAAGAAGTGTGATATCGCAAAATAATATGGAATACAGTCGAACACTTAATTTAAGTGCAAAAACTGATAAAGTCTGCATTTTATTTACGGTGAGTTAATTTTTACAATTTTTCATTTTGAG